>PVKE010003744.1:0-69802 GCA_004027555.1 Craseonycteris thonglongyai
CATACTGAAGACTCATTATTATTATCTTTGTCAGGATAGACACCTAATTATGATTCCTTGGTTAGAGACATGCAAACTCAGTCTTCCCATTAATGTTAAGGCAACAAAGTAAATTCTAAATCTGTCTTTATCTGTAGCTACTTTGAATTAATAAATATTGTTAATAATTATCCATGTTCTTTTAATTCCCCTGGACGTGCG
Source organism: Craseonycteris thonglongyai (assembly GCA_004027555.1). Taxonomy (NCBI): domain Eukaryota; kingdom Metazoa; phylum Chordata; class Mammalia; order Chiroptera; family Craseonycteridae; genus Craseonycteris; species Craseonycteris thonglongyai. The sequence goes on from PVKE010003744.1 coordinate 202, forward strand.
ATTTTGGCCCTTTAAATAATTACTGTTGTTGTTTTTTACATAGGTAGATAAGCTGTATATCTATATTTCAGTAGGAGGTGTACTCAGCGAGCTATTCAAAGATTAGCAAAAAGTAAGTCATATTATTCTTTCATGATAAATTTTCCTGGCCCCCAAAAAAAACGCAAAAGTGAATCAAATTATCAGCTATACTGTGCATTTTTATAACAACTTTTTCATATTGACGAATAAATAGTATAACAACTTATATATTGCAGTTGATAAAAAAATTAAATTGCATTTTAAGTTAGTAAAAATCTATCTTGAATAAGTGTCAGAAAATCGAATTTTTTAGGTACCGCATGTACAGAATGCTGCTATCAAAAGTTGGGTCTGGAAATTTATTTTCCTCATGAGCCTATATCTCGAAAACTTAATAAGTGATTAAAAAAATAAAAAATAGTTTTGAACATATATTTTACTTATCTACCCATACCTCGCTGGAATGCACCTTATACTGAAACACAGTGTATAAACATAGTATGCACTTCACACCCCTTCTTCCCCCTTAGACTACACCTATGACAACAAGTTGATCGCGACACACTTTTAAGATAAAAAGTAGATCTTATATACAGAAAAGTTGGCCGCCCCTGCTCTAGGACACACAAGGCAACTGGTGCTCAATCCTCAGGCAGACCTCCGACCACCTCTTGCCTGCCAGCCCAGGAGTCCCAGCACAGAGCGTGTGTCTCCTCACTCACACACGTCTACCTGTCTCCTCTGGCCATGCTACTGGGGGGGTTGGGCACCAGAGCCACTGCTGTGCCTAGTAAGAAAAGAAATGCTTCCCACTGTGAATCAAGAGCTCCCTGAAAGCCAAAACCTCTGACCCCACTTTTCTGCCCTACTTCTGTTTTTATATCCCAGCCCGGAAGGGAGCAGGAGAGTCCCTCTTCCCCTGTCAAATACAACCCATTACCACCAATTACACCCACATCCACCAGCCTGTAGCACTTCTGTTCTTATCAACTGAATCCAATTAGTACAAATTATGCCTACACCCATCAGCCTCCTTCCCAGAGAGGAGGGAGATCCATCAGATGTCTTGCCCACTTGTTTATAGCTTCCCTGAACAGCTTCCTCCTTCTATGGCCCCTCCCTTCTTCACCCTATTATACCAGCAGTAAACAGGTAGGTCATTAAGTGAGGAGTGGCTTTTATAGCACATAGGTGAAATGCTCAGACTGGACTTAACTATGTTGGCTCAAATCCTAGCTCTACACTTCTCTAGTATGATCTGGAACAAATGATTCAACCAGATAATAATACATCCTTTACAGGTTTGCTATAGTGAGTAAACAAGTGAATGCATACAAATACTCAGTGCATGCTACCTACTAGATTCTCAATAAATGTTAGCTATATTATAACCCCTTTACCTATTTTGGCTTTCAATTTTTAGTCAATGTCTAATGGTTTTGACATCATTCATTCAACAAATATTCATTGAATAATAATTGGTACATACAAGGCCTAGAGATACAGTATCAAACAAACAAAATTATCTGCACTCGTAGAGCTTATATTCCAATATAGGAGAAAGAAGTACTAAAGTATGTAAAATAATGGCAGTCAGTACTTGGGAGAATAAAAAGTTTAAGGGTTAGAGAATATTCAAGAGTATTATTTTAAAAAGCATTTTTAGGGTCCTCTCTGAAGAGGTGACATGAAAAGAAATATGAATGAACCAAAAGGGAGGAAACATAAAGGAGGAAAGATGCTTTGCTTTCTGTTTTTCATGAATGAATTTTATATCTTCAACTTTAAAAAATGGGCCTACTGCTGTATTGATCCTCTTTCTCAGTTCATGCTAAGGAAATCATTTTTGGTTGCTTTAGTATCTTTCACAGGTCTCAGCTCATTTTGTGCTTTAGTCTTGCTGATGTTATTTTTATAGGTCCACGCTACCTTCATATATCTGTGCTTGATTATATGTCCCCTTTTACCATCTTTTGCATATGCTGTTTTAAATTCAGAGCCTGTCAGTTGGTCTCGGTACAGCACACTGGTTTCTTTAGTTTCCTCCCCATTTTCTTGCTCATTAGAATCATTTGTGTTTGCATAGGCAGAACACTGCTTAAATCAAACTCTAAGAGCTCATGGTTGCTTTTCCCCAAGGTTGCAATCACTTCCTTTTTACCTACTGGTTTCTGTCAGAATTGGGTCCAGAGTAGGAGTTCCCCTTACTGCTTACTCTGCCTTCTGGGAAATGAAATTATCAGCAAGGCTGGTCAAAAAATTGTCAGCATTTTATTTTGAGGAATAAAATTTCTGCCAATACTCCAAACTAAAATCCCTAACACTAATGTGTTATTGCCCTGATACTTTTGTGGTCTGTACTGGAAAAGCATCTTTGTGTCAGGACTTTGTGATGCTATCATTTCTCTGTGTCTCTCATCTAAATTTTTCTCTAGTGTTCCTCCACCCACGTGTTCTCACAGGTTCATAGTGTCTAACCAGCAAGGACTATTTACCTATCTTTCAATCAGTGTGGCCTAATTATAATTCAAAATAGATTGGATTTAAAATTAAATTTTGTATATGACCAAACTCTATGCCCACAAAACCAGGAAATTTCCCTACAGTTTAATATTAATAATATTAACATGAAATCCTAGAAAGCTTTGGAATAGAAGGTGGACTCTATCCCTGACCAAGCCATACATTAGCTTGCAAATTCATCATATGTCAGAAACAAAGGACCCTTAATTTGAGGATGAAAGATCTGCACTCTCTACTGATGCACAAATTGTGGCCTAGTAATTCATTTGCCTATAGTCCCACAGGGATTGTTACTACAAGAAAAGGTTATTTCTTTTCCTTAGGCCAGTAAATTTCACTTTCCATGAATAGCCCAGAGATTTGCTTCCTCTTCTGTGAAATTCAAATAATACTATCTTACTCTTCCTGCCACAAAGAGTTGTTGTTAGAAGAAGGAAAAAGGATAATAGGTGTGAATAATAGTGATGTAAGGTGGTACTATTATGATAATGATTTTAATGATTTAATCTCTAGGTTTCTCTGGGCTCCCTCTCACCTTGTTTAAGTAATTAGCAGTTTAAATTTAAATTTGTGGTAAAATGTGTTTACTATGTTAAAGATTTACAACAAATTGCAGGTTGCATCCCATGGAAGAAAGAGCCTCAGTATGGGCATTCCTGAGACCAGTATGGTAATCCTTCCTTATGCTGTCACTCAAGGGATGCATGACAATACAGTAAACTCTCAGTTAACCGGCATCCATGGGGATTGGTAGATGCCAGATAAATGTAGTTGCTGGTTGCTTGAGAGTTACTGTTAAAAATAGGTTTGGGAAGCCAGGATGGCTCAGCAGATTAAGTGCTCACTTTGCAGACCCATGGATCCAGGATTGAATCCCAACCCTGGCCGGTGTAGACCCATATGCTGAACTGGGGTGTGCTTCCCATTAGGGAGGCCCCCAGTTTAGTTCTTGCCCACCTTTCTCCCCCTGTCCCCCATTTGGCCCCTAGCTCGTAGGGGCATGCCTCCTATGCTGGAGAGTTGCAGCCCTGTGTGACCCCACCCACCTGTTTGGAAGAAACCATGTAGAAAACTGATGACATACAACTATGGAGACTGCTCTGGGCCCTCCCTCTTTTCTCTATCTCTGTCAAAGGCAATAAAACAAATCTTAAAAAAATAATAGGTTTAACCGTACCATAGCATACCAAACCATATCATACCATACCATACTATACCATACCAAACCAAACACTGTATTGCCTTGATATTAATATTAAAATACAGTAATTAGAGGCAAATTAAGACAAAGGCAAACTTAATTTAATATAACAATTTTATTATAAAAACACTTTTATGAATGTAGTGTATAATCTTAAATAGCAATAAATTTTTCAATTAATTAATTTCACTAACATAATTTTTTTAACTTCAAGTAAGTCAGAAAAACTCATACACATTTCAAACTGTTACAGTAGGAGTAGAAAGTTTATTGGGTAGACATCACATCAGGATCATCAGGATCTGATGGTGTAGCTAAGACTGGATCAGGAGAAGTGGATGTGGATGGTTTTGGTTCTACATCAGTAGCTGATGCTGTACAGGCAAACTTGTGTGCAGCTTTCTTGAAAAATGAACAAATAACAGCTTGTTTTGAGGTCCTCCACCTCTCATGCAAAGTCAAGTTTTGTGTGATGTGCAGCTTTATAACATGCTGTGAAGAAGCTTTGCTGTTTTGGGAAAGCTATTAGAGTTTCAAATGCTGCAGTAGCTCTCTGCCAGGATACCTTTTCCACCTCACACCCATCGTCATCACTCTCTTCCTCCTCTGTAACACTTCTTTTTCCACGATTCAAAACAGCTTCTATGATGTCTGCTATATTAAGTGTCTGAGTTACTGGAATAGCTTTATGCACAGCAAACCACTGATTGAGTTCATCTTGAGACAAACTCATTTTGTCATTAGCAGAGTCAACTAAGTCACAGATTTCTTCAAAAATTCTGCTATTGGCAGCTGCAATATTGACTGGAAACCCTTCAAAATACATGGATAAAGAGGCTTCCACAGCCATCACAGCATGCCACAGCTTTCTCCAACATTTCTGTAATGTTTCACTTCTCAAAGAATCCTAAGTGCAACTGACACTGTAGATAGTATCTTTGAGATGATATTATTTTTCAGAAAGTCCAGAACTATCCTGTCAAAATTAGTAATTTTTACATGTAAAACATTTTTACATTCTGTATCACTCCCTGATCCATTGGTTGGATCAGATTTGTGATGTTAGCTGGAAGATAACCTATGAAAATGTTGCCATTAATGAACATGTCCTCAGGAGGATGTGCATGACAGTTATTCAGGAATGACAGAACTTAAGTATTCTCGGATATTCCTTTCTTTCATAAATGTTCTTAAACACTGGGACAAATGAATAATGAAACCACTGGGTAAAAAGTTCTGCATCCATCCAATTGTTACTCTGTGCGTGACAGAAAGGTTAGTGATGCCTTTAAAGCACCTTGGTTTAGCAAATTTGCCAACCATATATTTTACCTTATGATTTCCTGATGTGTTTGCACAAACGAGCACAGTTATATACTCTTCATTTATCTTGAACCCATGAGTTCCCTTCTCATTACCACCAGCCAAAGTAGAATTAGGTGGACACTTCCACATTAATCCAGTTTCATCTGCATAAATCTGTTCTGGGTTTAAGCCATTTTCTGCAACCAATTCACTACACACATCACAAAATGCAGCTGCAGTCTCCAAATTAGTGAATTTCTGCTCACCTGACAAGTCTAGTTTACGGATGTGCCCTGATGAACTTTGAACTGGGTAAGCCAGCCACTTGAAAATGAATACTGATCTTCTCAGGGGAATTCTTTCTTTTTCCTGCAACTTGGGTCCAGAAATATAACCACCCTTAGACCTTTTCAGCGAAAACCACTCATAAAGGGCCTGGTCAAACACTTCCATTTTCAGCAGAGAAAGAGTATGATGCTTCTCCACACTCTTGTCACTCTCCAACATTAACATAAATGAAGCTCCTTTATCTTCTGAGACTGAGCCTTTATGTCTGAGATCATCGACAGGCACACACTGAATTCCTCCATGAGCACTACACAACTCTCACCTTTCTCAAGCCTCTTGCATATTTCTATCTTCCACTTGAAGCACTATGCATTTACATATACTTGGAGTTGGGTGAGAATACTAAATTTGAATAATAATATAGATCCCAAAGGACCATAATGTTTACATAAGATGAATTGGAGGGAGTGGGAGACAAACATATGGCATGCAAAGCTCAGGGTGACTCACCGTGTGGCGTGGCGCTCCAAGTTTAAACCTGTATTTCCACTAGAAATTGATTTAATTTTTATTTAAAATATTATTTTATTTTCTTGCCAGTTGCTTGAGTTCTGGTTAATGGAAAGTCTACTGCATATCCTCTTAACTTCTCTGATTTTAGCTTCCTTATCTGTTAAAGGGATAAACATTCATCTCCTATAGTTGTGAAAATTGATACAGAAAGCTCAATATCAGTGGTTGTTTGGGTTTTGTTTATTTATTTATTCTCTGTATTTTTCTCCTCCCACAGACTATGAGCTTCTTGATGACACAGACTATTTATTTATCTTTGTATTCCTAGAGTCTGGCACTCACCACCTACACAGTATGTTTGTTGAATGAATTATTTACCAAGGTGAATAACATGAAAGGGGTCTGAGGGTGGCAGCATTTTGTAAGTCAATGTTTTTTCAACTCCTAAGAGCACAACATGGAGTTTTATGGTGGTACTTTAGGAGCTGCTAAAAGTAGTGAGGCAGTAGCTGAGAATGAACTCTGGGCCTTTATCTTGCTTTAATCACAGCAGACATGCTTGTTTCTTATTAATATAGTGGGTTACTATGTAAGATTGTTTTCAGAGGAAAAAGTTTTTCAGCTAAGAGAAAGTTGAAACAAGATATGTAGGCTGTAGAGTCTCAAAGACACTTCTAACATTCCTTTTACCAATAGTCACCTTGGGCAAGTTAACCTTTCTTTGTCATGATTTCCTCATTTTTAATAGGACTTTTAGCCTTTAGGGTGAGCTATAGATGGGCAGGAATATATTACACGCACACCTGCCATTTCCTAATGTTTTAGCCAAGAATAAAAAAGTGGATCCCACCTGGATGCAGGTAGTCATTTATATTAGTAGCAGGTGCATGCAGATGCAGCTTAGCTTGTCTTGGCTTTTCTCTTTTTCTGGTTCCCTATCAGCCATACAGCTGTCATCGACACTACTGCAGGGTTGTAAACACGTTTTTTTTTTTAAACTCAAACTTACTACTTTAGGCGAATTTATACTCATGGCCTAGGAACTTCCAGGTGCTTTCAAATATTTGACTCTCCCAGGTCTAGAACCAAACAAGCACAAGCAAGAAAACCTCCTCTAGGCAGCACAGGAAAGAGCAAGCAATGTCAGGGGTCTCTGAATGATATTTCTGTATCCAGCTTCCAGAGGTTTATTCTGAAGATTATATGTAGTAGGAATACTACTAAAATATTTAGTAATATGTAAATGGTTGGGCTAAGGAACCAATAGATCAGAACAGATGCTGGTCATAAACTATCAGCATGCCTTGCTAGTGCATGCCAGCTGAATGCCAACCCTAAAATAAAATAACATTAAAATGTTCTTATAACATTTGACACATAGATGGGGCTTGATTAATATTAATCCTCTATCCTGCTCCCCCCTGCCTCTTGAACAAAATCCAGTAGAAACAACAATAACAACACAACAAAAAGGCAAATCCAAGAAGACATATCCCTAAACAACCTAAGAAGTAAGCTTATGATTACATTAATACAATATCTTAATGAAGGAAGAATTTCTAACACCAAAATTAATTGTGTGGTCTGCAGTAAAATGGATATCCTTAAAAAAAATTAAATTGTAAATTATTTCCCAAGTTAGAACCCAGCTGTTAGCTCACTAGTAGTATATCTTAGTTATACCCAATGGGACCATTGTCTTTCCTTTGAGTTTATAATTTTTCCTGCTAGGAAGGGTGATTCATTAAATTTAGTTATAGTGTATCAGTTGCTTTAAGGCAGGGGTGTCAAACTCAATTAAAACACGGGCCATTTGGTGCAACAGGCAAGATTCACGCGGGCCACATCACATTTACAAACATCGACGGAACTGAGTCAGCGCATTTGTACATGCCCACAGGCCCCCAGAAAGGCACTGGGCCACGTGTATACTCATTTTCAGTAGTTAAAGGGTTAACGCGGGAATTGTGTGTATGGTATTGCCTCGATCTCCCCTAAGCACTATTTTCTTCATAATAATTTTTTCTATTTTCATTTTATTTCAGAGCATCGTGGGCCACAAAAAAATTACCCACAGGCCACCAGTTTGACACCCCTGCTTTAAGGCAATGTTTCCCAGGGATTGGCCGTAAAAATTGGGAACACTCTATCAAAACCACCCAGGTCTTTCTTCCCACTCCCCTAAGTCTTTCCAGAGATTTTGATGCCTTTCTTCCTATTATGAATCTGCCAGAATGAGCCATTGGAAGTATGTTATAGGATCTCTAGGTAACTTAGGTTAGAAATAAGTTGAATTCGACTTCGGGGAAGTTTTGTTGGTGTTGGAACAATAGAGAAAAGAGGAGAAGTAACTGACTAGCTTCACAATTTAGTCAGGATTCTGTCTGGTATCATCACAGGTCATGCATTTACTGGACGTTGTGACTCTTATAACAACCCTTCTACTAATAGACTAAAGGCTGGCATGCATTGCCTGTTTTGACTTTTCCTGTTTTTCAATTTACAATCTTCATTTTTCTTTTTGCCCCATCATTCTTAGTTATTCTATTACATTTATTTCCATTTGTCTCTAAATCTCCTTAATTTTTCTTTGGAATGAAGGGTTATAAAGTGCCTTCAGACTATAAAAAGTTTAACCAGATATTCTTCTAATATAGGCTTAAGAAAAAACTAAGCACTTTTAACTAAAAAAGAATAAAGATCATATGCTATGAGTATAACTAAAAGTGTGTGGATTCTTCAAACTGCTAACTTAAAACAATGAAAAGTACCAGCAACAATACTGGCCTACAATTGATATTGAATTCTTATGTAGTCAATATAAAGCCATATATTTCACAATGTACTTCTAAAATTCTTTGCTACAATACAACCCGATATATAAAATTAAATAAAAATGTTTAAAATTGTCTCACACTATCTTATATAATTTTAGTTATATAGCAGCATTTTGAAAAGTTAATTGTTTTATGCTATTAGCAGCATCAAAATAATAGCAAATGTTTGAGGACTTACTACTATGTGCCGGGTACTACCTGTATGAAGTCATAAAACCCTCACAACAATACTATAAAATACATGTAATTATCATTCCCATTTTATAAGTGAAGGGAAAGAAATAGTTAATTTAAAGATAAACTGCCAGAATTTGCTCAAGAACACACAGCTTAAAATTGGTGGAGTTCAGACCTGAACCTAGGTGGTCTGGTACAAATTCTAAGTTTTTAAGTTAAGTTACTTTACTTAAAAAAAAAAAAAAAATTAAACATCTTAAAATTACATTAACTAAAATTAAGTGAATTTATACTTCATGAGGGCCTTTCAGATCTTTTCAACAGATCTTTTTCAAGGTAAGGGAAAAAAAGGTTAACCTTCAATATAGCTTTATTTTGTTTTAAAGGTAACATCTATGGCTTTTTTGAAAGAATAGGTCAAGTACTTCAGTGGTGGTTTAAAGAAACTTGCAGAACAAAAGTGAGTTTAAATGGTATTTACCAGGGAATGCCAGAAGAGCTCAGTGGTTGAGTGCTTGCTTCGCAATCCCGAGGTCTGGGGTTCAATTCCTGGCTCCAGTCCATGCAAACCCATATGCTGAACTGCAACGCAATTGGTAACCACAGGGATGGCACAGTGGCGAAGGTTCTTGATTTGGTTCCCAATCCATGGCCCCACATTCACCAGTGGGGAATGAAATCATGTCACAACTAATGATGTACAACTATGACGACTGCTCTGGGTGCTCACTCTCTCTCTATCACTTTCTCTCAAACAATAAATAAAAATAAAACCTTAAAATAAAAAAAACTGGAAAAAAAAACGTGAAAGCAAATTCAGATATTAAAAAAAAAAGTATTATCCAAATTTTTTTTTTTTTTAAATTTACTTTATTGTTTTTGACAGACAGAGGGAGACAGAGAGAAGTGGGAGGGCCAAGAGCAGTCTCCATAGTTGTATGTTGTCAGTTTTGTTCCACATAGGTGGGTGGGGGCCTCACAGGGTGGAGCTGGGCCAGGGGGCCTCCCACATGGAAGGCATGCCCCTACAGACTGGGGGGCTGAACTGGGGGGACATCCACCATGGGAAACTTTCCCCCAGCAAGAACCAAACTGGAGGCCTCCTGCATGAGAAGCACACCCCAGTTCAGCATATGGGTCCATATGCGCAGGGGGCCAGGACTCGATCCTTGGACGCTCAGGCTGCAAAGTGAGCACTTAACCCACTGAGCCATCCTGGCCTCTCTTATTTTCCAAATTCTTGACTATGCTAAATTGCAGTATTTTAAGTAAGAAGTGAATATAAATGATTTTAGCTAGGTATAGCCTCATGGGGTGCTTATAAAGCATCTAGAATAGAAATATCACTTCTCAACACATGTAGTCTCTTAAGTGTCAAAAATAATGTAAAAGTGGAAGCTTGGATGGCCCAGCAGGTTAAGCGTTCCCTTTGCAGCCCGAGGACTGAAGATTGAATCCTAGCCCCAGCCCGCGTGGACCCATATGCTGAACTGGGGTTTGCTTTCCATGCGGGAGGGCCCCAATTTGGTTCTTGCCCCCTGGTTTGACCCCTGGCTCAAGGGGGAGTGCCTCCCATGGGAGAGGCCCCCAGCCCAGGCCCCCCTGCTCAGCCCCCGCCTACCTGTGTGGAAAAAAATCAGGTCGAAAACTGATGTGCAACTGTGGAGACTGCTTTGGTCAGTCCCTCTTCTCTCTGTCACTCTCTGTCTCTGTCAAAAACAATAAAATAAATCTTAAAAAAATAATAGTAAAAATGTTTCATATTTTATACATGAACACAAACTAAGTTGATTGGCTAAATTAATTACCCATTTTTAAGAATACAATACATCTTTATCTTACAAATTGGCAGGAAAAGAGAAAAGATAAGATACAATTTAAAAGAAGTAAACACTATGAATACTACAAGTTCAATTTTATTTTTGTCATTTAGATGAGCCTAGCTTAGTGAAAAAAAGAAAACACTTAATATGAAGTGGATCCAATCATATATATGCCAACACCAGTTTCTAGGTTACACAATAACTATTTGTGAAGATTTTCTTTTCAATGGAGTCTATCCCAACAATTGACAGATATAATTGTTCTAATAAAGTTTTAGTGGTGACGCTGCTTAGATAATTCATTAATAAAATGGTAGGCAGGTATGTGTATGCTCTGAAACAAAATTAAGAAAAGAAATAGTTGAAAGTTTTAAAAAACTTAAAATAGAAGATAGCAGTGTTCTACTAAGACTACCAATGACTACAAAGGTCTTTTCAGAAATTATGTACTACTCAGTACTTCGATATAAAAGATATTATGCACACAATATAATTTCAAAGAATTTTTAAAAACCAGCATGTTTCATATAGTTAGATGACTCTCACTTTGTGGAGTAATTAGTTATGATCAAATTTTTCAGTTGGCATTCTTATATGAAAAGTTATCTTCTGTGAGAAAATATTTTGACCTATAATCATATTAAAATTTTGTATATGAAAACAATCAAGTTAAGAATAATGACAATAATATTCACAAATGAGAAGCATAACATAAATATGAGATAGTAAAAAATAATTCTTAACTCAAGTTCAGTAAATAATCTCAATTCTAAGTAAATATTCTCCTTGAAAAGTATAATCTTAAGAATATTTTCAAACACATCTGAGACCATCAGTTACTTTTAGTAATTTTTAGAAAAGTCTTAGCTTGTTTGCTTTAACACACTGTGTTTAGCTGTTTCTGCTACACAAGCACGTCAATTTGTCAACTAATACATTTTAAACTATGCATATTAATCCTTAAAAGGGTGTTTGTTTACACTTGTTTGTTAAGCTGAGAAAGACTGATTCCTTTCATTGTCCTCCCTTGGTGAACTATACTTATGGGATATTAGGTAATATTAATACAAAAATAATCAAAATTGTGATTTGTTATTTCAAGGTACTTTTCCATGTAGGGAAACTGACAGGTCACAGAAAGAAAAGAAATTGCAAGAGTAAACCTCAATGGTTACACCACCACAAGAGTGGTGGAAAGTGGTGTCAAGTGGGGAGAACAAAAGAGAACTGGTAAATGTGAATATAAATAGGAAGAGGATTAAGCCATGAGTAAGAATAAGGAGGGTAGGAAACACTATAATTTCAATATTGATCTATGCAGTAAGTGCACAAATAAGATAGTATATATGTAAATCCTTTGAACACAGTAAAGCGTGATTACTACAATTCAATACATTGCTTCATGTCTTATAATGTACGTTGATGGCATAAGTCATATTTCACATATAAATTATGGACCACTGGAATTTAAAAATTTAAATGTTTATAGAAACCAAAAAGAGAAAGTTAATGAGTGAAGGGCAGTCAGGTGAATTACACAGTCTTCTTGATCTATCTTTCTATTTCCCATTGTAGAGAGATACAGGTGAAGATATATTTCATTTTCCTTTAATATCAATGTTAAAATAGAACACAAAACATTATCACAAATGGGGTAAATCACTGTCTGAGATCCTTTCCTTGTAATGAAGAGGTGACAGGGAATGGTGGCGAATGTGGGTAAGTCAGAGAATGCATGTTTTATTTAAAAGAAAAGGCCTCTCTTGCTAAATGTTGTTATGAGATGATGCATGTCAAGTGTTGCCATAACATTCTATTTTTATTTTCAGAAGCTGAAAATCCATATTTTGATGGAAACTTCCTAATTTTTAAAAGTTGACAACATACAGATTTTTAAAAACCCAATACACTGTTTAACCGAACATCTATGCAGCCAGTAAATTAAATTTGTTGGTTAGATTTTATACAGCCCAGCAGTTTGTGACCTCTATTGCATACTATGCTAAAAGCTAGGCATATAGGGGAAGCCGGGATGGTTCAGTGGGTTAAGCGCTCACTTTGCAGCCCGGGGACCGAGGATCCAGTCCTGGCCCCGGCCCATGCGAACCCATGTGCTGAACTGGGGAGTGCCCCCAGTTCAGTTCTCTCTCTGTCTCTGTATCTGTCTCTCTCTCTGTCAAAAACAATAAAAAAAAAAAAAAGCTAGGCATATAAAATTTAGTAAGATTTTAAGAAGCTTACTGTCTAGTGGGAGAGGAATAAATCAATGAATACAATGATGTGTAATAAGTGTTATGATAATTAATGTTCATTTTGATGGTCCTTCAACATTGAACAGTTTTATGTTATCCAAGAAAGGTAAAGTGATATTTAGTGTGATTTTCTTAGATAGCAAAGTATTATACTAATATATTTTGAAATTATATTTTAAACAATAGGCATATTTAAAAAAAACATTTAAAGAATCAGCAGAAAATCAGAATATCTCCTTTGTAAATTTTCATTAATTAATTTACTCTTTAAGATACTGTTAATAAAATTTGCTGGTGATTTATTAGGAAAAAATTGGTTAAGATGTTTTCTGGCTTTTGGATATAGAGTTCCAACCTTTGGGTGTTTAGTGAATCATAAATGAGCTAAAATGAAAAGTATGATACTTTTTACTATGATGTATAAAATGTCAGATATTTTGCCTTTGAATAAAACCAAAGTACCAAGGTGTAAAATATAACCCTTGAAACATTTTATGTAAGTTGCATTGATTCTAATTTCTGAGGTTCCCTAGGGACATCTTTATCTTATTTAAGTTGGGACAGGAAAGTAGAAGGAAGAACTGTTCTATGTAAAATGGGTCAGCCATTTTCAACTTCTCTGAATTCAAAAACTCAAATTAATTTCTACCTGCCTTTAGCTATATCCCCACACACATACACACACACACACATACATGAAGGTAATTAATATTGCTGGAGATTCCTTGAACACTTTTTCTATATTTGTATTTCTCCTTATTTAAAAGCACATACACAGAAACAATTGCTAAATTGTTTGGAAAACACCAAAATCATTGTACTTGCTAACTTATGCATATATTAAAATATTTACATATGGCCTGTAAAAATATTTAAGTAATTAGATTGAACAGATTTGTTAAGTGAATTTATATGTGTGTTTATATGTATACTTCTGATTATTACTTTGGTATAAGATTTATAGATTATTTGGTTTGTAACATCCATATCATCAAAGCAGTGCTACAATATTTGGATAATAAGTACCCTTATAACTAAAATAACTATTATAATAGTATTCATGATTATAGAATTCTAATTCATTTATTCCATAAATGCTTTTCAATAACTAAGTATAGCTCAGGCCTTTTACCAAGCATTAAAGAGTTCTCTGTTCTTCATAACTCTGAGAGTAGGTGAAGTCTTTCAATTCTTTTGTCTGATTGGTGAATACCATTCTGAACAGTGTAATATCACTTCCTGAATCATACAACTTGGCTATTTATAGAAACAAGAATGTGGGCAGGTTGGGAGGTGCTTCTAGAGAGGAAGTTCCAGAAAGTTTTAGACACCTTGAACTTTTTAAAAACAATTGTCTTCCCAAGAGTTCAGTGATGATAATTTGGTATATCAGAGACCTTTAAAAATCCTATTAGGGGAAGCCAGGATGGCTCAGCAGGTTAAGCACTCACTTTGCAGCCCAGGGCAGCCCAGGGGACTGAGGATCAAGCCCTGGCCTGTGTGGACCCATATGCTGAACTGGGGTGTGCTTTCCATGTGGGAGGCACCCCAGTATGGTTCTCACCCCACCCCCTCTCACCCCTCTTTTGGCCCCTGGCTCAAGGGGGCATGCCTCTGATGCAGGAGGCCCCCAACCCAGTTCCTGCCCTGTGAGGCCCCTGCCCACCTGTGTGGAATGAAACCATGTCAAAAACTGACAACTTACAACTATAGAGAACTGCTCTGGACCCTCCCCCTTCTCTCTGATTCTGTCAAAAAAAAAAAGTCCTATTACACTGCTGAGGGCCTTTCATATCTCCTTATTAAAGATTGAGTATTGTGGGTAATGGGTGTAAATGATATAGGGTTTATGGGTGGTGGAGAAGGACAGGAGAAGATAGAGGATTCATATTACCATATTTTTCCATGTATAAGATGCCCCCTGCTTTTCTAACTCAATATTAAGAAACCCTCTCAACCGGTTACTCCTGTGTATAAGATGACCTCCAAGTTTTGGTCTAACAATTTTAGACAAAAGGATTGTCTTATACACAGAAAAATACTGTGTATTAAATGCCACAAACATAGACTGAGATTTTAATATGCATAAAATTTGTAAATTCTGGGTAACTTAAAGCTAAAAATAACTTGTTGAATAGATGTGTTAGGGATGCTGAGCACTTGCCTTGCAACACCGAGGTCCAGGATTGAGTCCTGTCCCTGGCCAGTGCAAAACCCACATTCTGAACTGTGGTGCCAACTCCCACATTGGAGTCCCCCAGTTCATTTCCTGCTGGACATGACCCCACATCCACCTGTGTGGAATGAAACTATGTCAAAACTAATGATATACAACTATGGAGACTGCTCTTTCTCTCTCATCTTCTCTCAAAAACAATAAAATAAATCTTAAAAAGAAAGAAAGAAAAAATGGGTCACAAAATTGGAATAAAACTTGAATGAGGGAAGCCGGGATGGCTCAGTGGGTTAAGCGCTCACTTTGCAGCACCAGGGACCAAGGATCGAATCCCGGGCCCAGCCTGTGCGGACCCATGTGCTGAACTGGGGAGCTCCCCCAGTTCGGTTCTCTCTCTGTCTCTGTATCTATCTCTCTCTCTGTCAAAACTAATAAAATAAATAAATAAAAATAAAAACAAAAACAAAATAAAACTTGAATGAAATATACTAAAGCCTAATATAATGAAAAAGGGGAACAGTACCCCCCCCAAAAAATTGAATAGTTACCAAAAGAAAGGTTACTGGAATGAAAAAACTATCTATCTATGAGGTGGTGGAGACCCAAAAACTGAAATTTGTTTATTAAAAATTGTATATTTATTCTTACATGTTTAAAATAGTCACCTTCAAAGTACTCTCTGTTCGATACAGTGCACCTATTGAGACAATTTTTCCACTGCTTAAAACAGTTTTTGAACTTATCAATTTTGATGTCTTGTAGTGGTTCTGCCATTTTTTGTTTTTTTGTTTCACCTCTTCCACATTGGCAAACATTTTTCCATTAAGGACTTTTTTCATCCAGGGAAGCAAAAAAATTTAAGTTTCTTGGGATGAGATTGGGTGAATAGGGAATGTGGGGCACAGAAGTCATGCTGTTTTTGGTCAAAAACTGCTGAACATTCAGTACGGTGTGGGCAGGTGCATTGTCCTGCGCACATTGTTTGTGAAAATCACCCCTCTTGAAACGGGCAAAAGCGTTGAAATAGTTTCCAAAAAAATTTTACTGAAGCCAAATGCAGCCTCTCACAACAATGCCAGCTAGTACTATACTGATGCAGATAGGTTTCTAGAACATTCACCTAGTGGGGATAGCCTGCACTCCAAGGGGCCTGCCCTCCAGAAGGGAATTCCATTTTTATTTTGTGTGGGGGGGGTCTCACCTTGTATCTATCTATTGATGGATATATGTATAGTCTATTTAAAAATAAAATTGATGAGAACCTGTCATAATCATAATTTGTCCTATAATCTCACCAAAATTGGGGAATTGTTCAATCATTTTCATTGTATTTATGAATAAAAATAACTGTTCAGGGCAAAAAACAATTAAAATCTATTTGAGAGAAGATTTTATGTAGTAATAATCTAGGAAGAAATAACATATACCAGTAGTTGAAATTTCTGAATGTCATGCATATTAAGCATATTATATAAATCTTTATGTCCTAATTAGTTTTGTATACCTGCTTATAAAATTTAGTGTATTTTTTCCCATGCATATTTGCCCTCTGTTTCCACAGGTGATTTATTTATCTGGGGAGAAAATGTTTCCCACTTTTCCAGTAGCACCTAGAGCACTGAACTGAGGAAAGCAGGTTTTCTATGAATGTTGAATAGTTTCCTTTATTATGCTCACATTTTGAAAAACATTTCAGCCTACAATCTCAGTAAAAATGCACAATTAAAAATGAGTTTGGAAAAAAATGTGCATGCTCCTTTGACATTAAATCACCCTGTTAAGTGAAATGTAGCATAAATCACACTCTAATAGAGGTCCTGTGCAATCAGTGGGTTATCAAAGAACACATCAGCAGAAACACCTAAGTCACATGGTGATATCAAAGACAAAGTATTCTGAATTCTATTTTGTATTTCTTCTCTGCTATTGTGCCAGAACAGAAATATATAGACACAGATATATACATATACATGTGCATATATATAGATTTTACAGAACTTAAATAATTTATTCAAATAAATTATTTAACTCATTTAAAAATTCCTTCGTCAAACAGATTAATGGAACCTTGTTATTCAAAAGATAAATTGTTTTATATGAAGTAGCAAAGGTTTCAAGGGCTAATAAAGGTTTTATGAGAGATAAACTTTTAATGAATAGTTTTGCATGTACTTATTTTCTGTATCTATAAATGTATACACAAATGTTTACAGTAATATTTATATAAACACTTCTGGGTTTTAAGAAAGTGGTATTTTTAAAAATAATTTTGTAGATTTGATTTTTAGTTGCTGATAGGTTATAATTCACCAAGCAAAGGAGGTTTAAATAACAGTGCTGTAAACATTATTTGGGTAATGAGATAAAATAGACGTTTTTTCTATTAGTAATTTATGTGACTTCAGTAATAATTAGTTCTGAACAATTTTTTACATGTCGTTTTCTAGGGTTCTAAATATATGTAGCACTCTAGTCTTTTTGCTGTATAGGTCTTAGTTAGAAAAATGCTTGGCTCTAGAAAATTATGGTGAATTAGTATTTTTATAACAAGACTTTAAGACCCTGGGAAAAATTTAAGGATTTTTATTAAGCTCAGTACATATTTGTCAGCTAAATTTTGGCATCGACTCAATTTGAGACTCCAGTGAAATTCAATTGGTTTATTTTATAATTAAAAACAAGAATCTCATAGTAACAAAAATGTATAATGTATAGCACTCATGTTTATAATACAAATATCCATAAAGAAAGAAACATGTTCTAACTTTTCTCATTACTCCGAAGGGAATTGCATCTTTAATCACACAAGGCACAACTGCTTTCTAATTTTGTTTAAAGTGTTTCAATACTTACAAAAACCAGATCAGGTTATTGTAAATCTAGAGCAAATTAGAATCATTGGCCTCTACTTAGCTCTATGTAAGGGTTCTATGTAAATCATAAATTTAATGGCAAACTAAGACACACATCTGTTTCAGTTTTGTAGAAGTTAATAATCTAACTACAGAGTATTTAAACACTTGTTTCATTAACTGGAAAATTGAGGCAAAGATAGAATTCCATCAGTTGTAAGGTATAATATTTTACCTCCAAATTTTGATAAGCTATAAATTTACCTAAGTAGTTAGTTTTCTAAATATTCAATGTTGTATCTATTTTTGACATTATATGACTTCGCCTTGTATATAAATATTCAAAATAAACAAATAGGCTAGTATCATCTCAAATCTATACCTAAATAATTTTATATATATATATATATATTATGTTTAAAATAATTTTGCAAAAGGGCACAAGAGAAAGTAAATACTGAATAATTATATATAAAATGTCAAAATTCATTTTTAAAAATACTTTTCAGATTCTTTATTTGATTATTCATAAGTTTATTTTTAAATGTTAAATAATAGTCTTCTGGGGATTCATATTATTTAAAAATAGTTTATATTCTTTAAGTTCTTGAACAATTACCTATTATAGCTAGCATTGTTATTCAACTCTTCTCTAATTTTAACAAACTATAAATATTTTTTATGTTATTTCCATGTCTTCTTTCTTTGAGACATGGCACTTCATATATAGCAGTAACCCAGTATTATAATGAATAACTGTGTTTCAATTATCATTAGATAATAAACAGGAAATTAGTTTTTCTTGCAGCGTATTCTACATTGTCTGAACAATGAAATATATGTGGTTTGAATTTGGGTCATTAATTCAGGTGGTAAGGACATAGTCCTAATTAAACTGGTGTCAAAATTTACATTCTCATAATGAAGCGGGACACTCTTTTAATGTCCTAATAATCCTCTGTAGTTATACTATAGATATGCAACTTTGTTAACCAGGACAATTGGATAAGAGTATAGATGGTTTTGTGAAACAGATCTCCATCACTGAAACAAAATCATTCAGATAATTTATTATTCCGGTGATGGTTCAGCAACTTCTTTTTAATGTTATTTATGTGTTTTTATTTCTTAACCTAAGGCAAAATTTTTCATTGGGTATTGCTCAACAAAATCTTATCATTGCCAAATTATTTCAGTACTCCTTTGAGAAAACAGGGACATTTTAGTATGATTCTAAATAATATTGCTAATTTTAATGAAAACAGATTCCTTTCTAAAGTACTTTCATTTATCACAAAAACCTATCATTATTACATCATTGCTTGGTCTAGGATCTAAGTGACTGATTTCTTAGTGACCTCAAGAATGCACTGTAAAGAGTTACAATAAGTTAAAAACTAAATTATAAATATTTAAATTATTCTTGAAAATAGGGATGGCAGCATTCTAATATCTTATCAAGGAACTATGATGATAGTAAAGTTTTGAAAAAATTTTTTTTTGCTATTTGCTGTTCTAGTTTTCACATGCTCAGATTTATTTTTACTAAAATATATACAACAAAGGCTTTTTAAAATAAAGCAGATAAGTGGACTTAAAATAACTATCATATTAATTATGAAACAAAATAATAAAATGTGTTAGTAATAGCTAATATGTATAATCAGATGAATGAAACGAAGTTAAGGTGAAACGTCTCATGTTACACAATTTTAGACTATAAAGTATTTTCAGAGGTGAAACAAAATTTTTGTGTCTAAAACTACTAAGATCATATAAAAATTATTATTTTCTGCTGTACAATTAAGAAAATTTTATTTATTATAATATGAAAATATTAAAAAGTGTTTTATAATTGTATCTTTGAATTTCTCAAATGCAAAGAGGGCATTTGTAAATTTGTTTCCTATTAAAATCCTTTTGCAAGTTTTGCTATATTACAGTACAAGTAATCAAAGTCATATTCTCAGAGGCACTGAATATTCCATTTGGACTTCTGTGAAATCACTATTTGGTTATCTGTGAAGGTTTAGGTTCAATAGCAGGAGTGGCCTCTACTGTTAACCACTGCATTGCCTTTCTTCTCACCCAAGTGATGCAAGACGCTTTACCAAGAACTGCCTATTCACATGTTTTATATTTAAAACAAAAAGTTGTAATTTTAGGTAACTCTTAGTTTAACTTCAACAATTACAGAAAATTAAAGAAATTTTATCTGTATTATTGACAAACTTTGCAATATTAAGAGGGGATAGAAAGACCTATTTTTAAACCGCATACTTCAAAAAAAACATTTGGTTATGAGTATTTATGATGAGCAAAATAATTATTATAAGAAGTTAGAGATAGCATGTGTATAAAATGAGTGTTCTTATAGTTAACACTTCATGGTTTGAGAAAAACATTGATAGAAGATCTGTTAAGACCCAATTATAGAAGATCCTCAAAATGGAGAGATGAACAAGAATTATGGGAACAATCTATGGGAAAGAAAGATGAATTTTGAGTTGTGTAAGACTCAGTGGAGCTACAATTATGAGGGATTAAAAGAAAATTGGCTTACTGGAGTATCATAATGGTAATGGTATAAAATTTAATAATTCTTTATATACATATATAAGCTCTCAGTGCACAGTTATGCTACCAGTTGTATTGGTGGATTATTCTTTCAAATGTATACACATTTAAAAAAAGGTGAGAGAAGAGAGAGAGAGAGAGAGAGAGAGAGAGAGAGAGAGAGAGAGAGAGAGAGAGATGGGGGAGGGCCCACAGCAGTCTCCACAGTTGTACATTATTTGTTGTGACAGGGTTTCATTCCACACAGGTAGATGTGGGGCTGCATGGAGCAGGAACTGAACCAGGACTTCCTGGATGGGAGGTGAGAACCTCCGGTGCAGTGCCATCCCCACTGTTACCAGTTGCATGGTAGTTTAGCATATGGGTTTGCACAGGCCAGAGTTGGAAAAAGAACCTCAGACCTTGGGATTGTGAGGCAAGTGTTCAACCGCTGAACTTTCTTGGCATTCCAGTATTGGTGGATACTTTTTAAAAGTATTAATTATAAAATAATAGTTACTTAAGAATATATGAGGGTTGTCTGGAAAAAATCCAGCCATTGTCGATGTGACAAGAACAATTGGTTACATAGCTGGATACTTTCTGCACAGCCCTCGTATATGTGATTATATACTTCTAAGTAATATCATTAAGCATAGTACACCATAATTATTTTTATAGTATAGTTTAAACTGTCATTATTTTTAGAGACTGCATCTCTACATTTTAGACAGTTTGGCCTTCTTGGACAAAGATTAAGTTAGCCTAGGGAGAGCCAGGAGAACAGTTAAAAACTTATTGGCTTTGCCAAATGCATTCATATGTTTCTGCTCTCATGGAAAATTAGTTTTGATTTCTTTTCAGACTACATGCATGGCAAAGCTAAAATGAAAAACAAAGCTAGCAACTTTCAACCAGTTCTAGTTAAGTTTGGTATTCACACATTGCTTTGATCTTGACAAGAGCTTTACAATATTTATTTTTTAGAGTTTGGGAAAACTAGTTTCAGCACTAAGCATCATTGAACAATAACATGTAGAGGGAACTGATTAAATTTAGGATAAAATCTAGCTAATTTTATTTTCATTTCTGTATTGAAACCTGGTATCAGTTTCACCTTTGTTGTTGTTCATTTATTTTAGTTTAGAACTCACACCTCTAGAGCTCTCATCACAGGCAAAAATATGCTTCCCGTGATGAATACAACCTACCCTTATCGACAGTTCACTATAGCTGTGTTGTTCAAATGTCACATAATTTTTGGCCCACTATCAAGTCACCCATCTTCTCCCCACCCCACCTCACCCTACTGTCAATGTAGCCCCTTTTAGAACAGGCTTATCTATATCCAGTTTGCCAGAGAGGGGCACTGAGGAAGTTACTTACTGTACTACTAGCTTATACTAATCACAATATTTTGCAACTATACCCATTTTCTACTTCAGTTTAGTTTAATGATACCCAAACTATTGTTACTCATGTACTTTGACAAGTACTTCATCACTTCCTTCTAAACAAAGATGCTTGGATGGTATATAGTTTTAAAATCAACACAATTTCTCTATCAGAACTATGCGAACCTATTGAATAAAATAATCTTTAGTTTCTTAAAGTTGCTTAAATTAAAAACATGAGTTTCTACAGTTGGAAAAAACATGTATGGTTAAAATGTTTGAAGCCCATCAATCTTTCTAACCACATAAGCTAATGAGTTCCTTCTGTTTTCTTTGAATGAAATCACCATGAGTGGTTGGATGTTGATTTAACATAAAACAAATGGAAATGGGTGTTTCCTTTGTCCTATTTATTTTTAAAAACAATTAGCAAGTATTCTGACTAAGTCAATGATTTTGCCATTACTTAAATAATAATACAGATTGAGTATTTAACTTTAGTACATTGCAGGGAATACATAACATACTCCAATTCCCCTTAACTTTCTAACATCTGCAGACATTATTATGCTTCTCATTTTATTTTTTTCTACCATAACACCTGTATTGTTATAAATTATGTTTTGAATTGTCATGAAGTGTCAGGCAAATTATGTTTTCTGGATGTGTGTTCCTTTTTAATGGCAGGTTTGTGGCTAACAGCTTAATCTTGAATATAGCAATGCAATTAAAAGCTCTGTTTCAATTCTTCTTTGTGGCTACAAAGAAGGTCAAAGCATTATTATGTGTAAAGTATAAGGAAAGAATTAAAAATCCTTTAATATTTAAACATTATCGTAAAGAAGGAATACATTTAGATATAATTTTAAAAACACAGCAAGCTTATTATATTCTTAGAAAAAAGGTTCCGAATCCTTTGAACTCTTTAAAATACACATCTTATTGAATTAAAATTAAAAACTTGTATGAGGCATTTTCCATTCCTTAGTTTTAACTCATTTCTGACAACTTCTTTCCTCTTCCATGCATCCTCCTGTGTAATGTAGTTTCTTTAGGAACACAGTGAAGAGTAACTCATGTCCAGATCATCAAACAATGTCCTATCTATGAAATGTAGACAGTGGGATCTTCCAGAAATTCTTTCTGAGAGTTAAATAAATAAGCCAACATATGGTCAGCTTAATTCAGGCAAAATTTCTATTGATTACTTACTAAGCTCACTAAATAAAAACTTCAGACTAAGATTTGCCTCCCCAAAGAAAACAGGATTAGACTGATCTATGCATTTATTGGGGCTTCTTGTGAATCATGCCCAGATGAGTGAAAAACCTTCAAAGATAAATAAAAGAAAGGACTAAAATATTTTGGTAAATGTAAATTATTATTAGTTTGACACATTTTGGCTTATAATCTTGAATAAAAAGATTTTTAATTTCCGAAGGAGACCATGATATAAATGCTTCTGAGGTTTCAGAATTCTATCATTCTGTCTTCTTTTCAACTAATTGAAGGTAGCCTGATTTAATTTTCGTAGGTAGATACATTTTGACAGATGTAAAAACTTAGGTATATAAGGTTTCACTCCAGCTTTACATAACTGTATTTTGTTTTGTTTTTTCTAGACTAGTTTATATCCTGGATTGATAATATTTCAATTATGTAATCTAAGAAATTCCAAATGGAAGTGTTTATGTAGTTTATAGCACAAATGTTGTAAGTGGCTCCTTTTATCTTTTGGAATGGTGAGAATATTAAAAGATCAATACATTAAGTAGATAGAAATTTAATCATCATGGATTCTTGTTTTGAGATTTATAATGAATCAACCAAAAGAGCATGTTTAAGTTATTTGATTTTATGCACTTTTAAGATTTTTCACTAGTTTTGAACAAACTTGACCAGTAGCTGGATTTACTTTATCTGGCCTTAAAAGTATCTGGCTTTGTGACAAAATACTGATATTTAGTCTTCTTTTTTTTTTTTTTTTTTAACAATCTGCTGTTGACATTTTAATAACATTGTTATTTGAAATCATTTTTGAAGTATGATGACTGCAACAAACCCGCAGCAACAAAAAGTACGTATTGCTTCTGAAAGCAAAGAAGCTCAAGTTTCGTCGTATGTTCTAGGTTTTAAATCTTGGTGAATCAGTTTTTCTTTAAAACCAATGCAAACTTACTACTTTAATTGATAGTTGCACTATTATAATAGGTGGTTTAGAATTATATTTGAAAACTTAAGTCACTTTCAGCTCATTTTCCAATTAAAATAAAAATCCAGGTTCGATTTTTCAAGCATGATTTGCCCCGTCGTAGTCGGTTCTCTTCATATCGGTGCATTGTTGGTGCTGCCTCTGGCTGTTTGCTAACACTACCAACAGAGAGGTGCAAGGAAAGGTGGTCAGAGGACAAGAGCAAAAGCAGTTTCAAGATAAGGAAATGAAGGACGATGAATGCACTAGGCAGTCAAGAGCCTTATAGTTTTCTTTCCTTCCTCTGCTTATCCTGGTGGGTTTAATAAAAAACAAACAAAATGCTCTTGTGAAATAGTCAATAAAGTAAAAGTTTGGCTAGCTCTCTGTAACTACAAAGAAAAAGTCATTGCAATTAAAAATATATATAACTTCCATTAACAAGCGCGCCGGAAATCTCAGGTATCAAAGTCACATTAACCCTGGAGCGTCCCCGCGAGCCTCAGCCGGACAGAGGCAGCCACAGCGAACAGACGTTCTTTCTCTTTCCAGCGGTCACACAAAAGGAGGACTGCGGAAACTAAAAGTTTCGGGGCCTCGAGCTCGCTGCCGTGGAGAAAAGAAAAGAGAAAACCTGGAGACGGGGTGGGTAAAAGACGCATCCAGGGATCGTCTTCCAAGTGCAGCTCCTGGGCCTGAAGGGAAAAAGGAAGGGGGTCCGTAGCCGCTGGCCAGCCCTAGCGCCCCGCCTCCGGGGCCGGAGCGCCAAGGTCGGCCGCGTTCTCACAGATACCTTGTACTCTGTTCCAGAAATAAATGTTTTTAAAGTGCGTGTGTGTGGACAGGATGGAGCGCGCGCGCAGGCGGAGCGCGCGGAGGAGTCAGCGGGCAGTGAGTGGAGTTTGAGGTGGGTGGGTGGGTGATGGCGGCAGGGGTTGAACGCGTGTCGATGGGCTAAGGGGGAGGCTGAAAGCGGAGGCCCGGGACTTGGTGGGGCTGTGCCAAGCCGAAGGGGAGGGGCGCTAGCCACCGCAGGCCGCCTCCGGTGCGCGTTCCGCGGCCGTGTGTGTGTGCGCGCGTCCCTCGCCGCCGCCTGAACAGCCCTGTGTCCGCCCCGCTGGCGGAGCCGGGTCGGCCTGTCCTCGGGCGGCTGCCTGGACCCCACTCCCTGAACAGCTCAAGCCCGTAAGTGTCCCCTTTCACTCCCCACCCCCCCTCGCTTGCTCGGGCGAACCGCCGCTGCAGCTGCTCAAATGGAGTGGAAAATGGCCATTGGGTGGCAATGAGTTATTATTTATCTGCTCCACGTTTTGTACTTAGCTGTCTGTAATCTTTTGAGTTTGCTTGAGCCCTTGCTGGAAGAATAGGAGGGAGAGATTTGTCCTTTACAGCTGTACACGCTAATATGTTTATATGATTAGCCGAATTCCGGGGAGGGGTGGGCGGGGGTTTAGGGGAGAGGAGGAGGAGGAGGAGGAGGAGGCTGGAGGTGACTCCAGTTCAGACCTCGCCGAGAGTCCGTGTCAGGACTTCGCACTCCCCCGGCTCTCTCCTCTCCCTCTCTCCTCCAATCTCACTCCCTCCGGTCGCACACACGGGCTGAGGTGCCGAAGCGAAATCGGGAGCTTACCGGAGAATTCCTTGAGATTGTTGGGGGTATCTCCCTCCGTTGCAGCGTGTGGCGTGGCTCATCCCTGCGCCTCCCTGCTCTCCCAGGTCCTCGCCTTCAGCCTTTCGTGGGGCCGCGGCCACCGCTCAGCCTCAGCCCGGAGATTCGAAACGTGAGGAGGGGCAAACTCTGTTTTCTGCCCCAGGCCACAGGGTTACCGCCAGGGATGCTAGTCGGGCTGGCTCGGACGGCTGGCTGAGGGGCTTCGCCAGACAAACTGAGTTGCTCTCGCACCCCCGGCGTCTGTCTGCGCCTCCCGCGGCTGCCACTCGGAGGGAACTCCCAAGTCTGCGCACCTTTTTCGCTGATTCCAGATTTTTTTTTTTTTTCCAAGGGAGCGTGCGGTGTGGGGCTGCGTGCGTGTGTGCCAAAGACTCATCTTGCAGAGTGGCGTGTGGGAAACTGCGGGAAGATGTTGACTTAACCCCTGGAGCCGCCACGCGCGGGCTGCTTGGCTGGAGGAGGCGGCGGTGGCGGCGGCCGAACGGAAGACGCGCCAAGCCGCGGCGCCGTGTCTGGCCGGCGAGCCGCAGCGCTGCCTTCTGCTCGGACTCGGCAGCCGGCAACCAGCTCCCGGCCGGCCTCGGCCCTCACCGGCCGGCGTCGCCGCTGCGCTCTGCGCCTCTCCCCTCACGGCCCTCGCGCCAGACGGCCCACCCCCGGGGCGCGCTCGTACACCGAGGTAAGAGCCGCAGGAACGAACAATGCGCCTCTGTGCCGGGCTAAGGAGACCTGTTTGCTTTGCGCCTACTGCCCAGGGGTGGATGTTGGAGGTGGAGGGAGCCGCGGGCGAGTTGGGGGCTCCTCTGTTTATGTTCAGCCCGACCTAGGGGGAGACCCGCGCTCGCTCGGGCTGCTCGCCCCCGCCCCCACTCCCCTCCCCTTTCCTCGGAAATCCATACGTAGAACTCCCAGTCCCGTCTAGCTTGCCCCCCTTTTTCTAGGAGAGCAGTTGTGATGTGCTGGAAGCATCAGCCTAGTTGCTGGGGGCAGAGGGGAGTGTGATTGCGTCGTGCATATTTTGATTTTCAGAAAGCTTGGGTCGGAACGGTTCGGTCGTCCTTTCACAGCGCTTTGGGAGCGGTGAATGTAAGGCATGTCTTCGTCGGGGCTGCTGTCCTAGGGGCGCGCGGGCTCTTTCCCCCACCACTCTGCCCTCCTGCAGACCCGTCCCGGGCTGAAAGTGGAGCGGAGAGGCCGAGCGCTGGGGGCGAGTTCAGGGGAAGTGGACAGGAGGGGAGGGCTGGGTTGAGTTGTTGGGGTTGCTGGTTTTTTCTTGTTGGCTCATAGGTGGTGTGGAGAAGCGAGGATGACAGCAAAGCGCAGCCAGATGCGGCTTCCCCGGTGCTGGGGCTGGCAGCGATTAGGGACGGCCTGGCAGGGCGGGAGGGTGGCGGGGCCCGGCACCGGCCGGCTCTGGGGAGGGCAGAGAGCCTCCCGGACCCGCAGTGAGAGGGCAGCAGCGCGCCGCGCTGGGCCTGCAGGAGAAGTTACGGGGTATGGGCTCCTGGGGTGGCTGTGCGGCTAGGAACCTCAGGAAGCCTAGTTGGCAGGATGGGCCTCGGGTGGAGAGTGGCTAGGAGAAAAAGACGTGGGAGGAGCGCGAGAAAGGGGAGACCCTGGGGCTAACAGAGCGTGGGCTTCTTGATTGGCTGGGGCGACCCGACCCTCTGGTGGAGTGGCGAAGGCGAGTACAGCCACCAAAGCGCCCCAGCAGTGGTGAGGGAGGCGTGGTTGCTAGGATTTCTTCGCCTGGGATGAGGAAAGTTTGTTCCTTTCGCCGAATTTACGGGGCTTGGGTTAGGGGAAATCGTGAAAGCTTTTTTTACTTTTGTGCCAAAGTGTAGCGGAGTGGAAGATAAGGAACGTATGTCTTTGTATTTTTTATCCTCTTTTCCCTGTCCTCTAAAAGCATAGTTGGAGGGTGTCCGTCTTCTTTCCCCATCTTCAGTGGACTCCTCCCCCTCATCCTTTCCCCGTCCCTGGCCTCTTCTTTCCATTCTTCCTGGTGCAAACTGTGCAGTCTCGGATTCAGACCAAGGAAATGTTTTCCTCCTGTTTCTTGAAAGGTGTCAGGCTGCTTAGCAGCTTCTCCAAGCAGTCTGCGAGCGTCTGAGCCGCAGCCACCAACCATATGGTTCCCGTTACAAAGGCCAGGTTCTTAAGCACTCTCCTCCCCGCCCCCATCCCCAATTCGTAAGTTTTCTTAAGCAGTTTTTACAGTTTTTGCACTTCTCTCTCCCCCTTTCCAGAGGTATAGCTTTAAGGGACTGGTTGGTTCATTCATTTCCTTGTCAGTGTATGCGCCTGGAACGGGCTTTCATCGAGTTTGCTCTTTGCTCAATTCGAGTTGCACAATGAAGAAAAGTCACATCCGTTTGGTAAATAATTGCCTGTTGTGATGTCTCTTACTAAATCAGGTCTGATCTTGGATGAACCTTAAAAGGTGGGCACTAAGGAGGCAAAACACATCCATAGCAGAAAAATAGATTGGTTTGTGTGGTGTCTTTGGAAGTAGTCCAAATTTGTGAAGAGACTCTTGACCTAGTAAAAGGTAACTTTTTAACTTTAAATTTAATATCTTTATAATACTTGAGAAACCCTGTATAAAGAAAGTCTACTTCTGTTCAGGTGTGTTAATGAAATTTTTTTGTCCCTCCATCTTCCAATAAATTTATGCATGATAAGAGAGAGTACTGCAGAACAAATGTTCTGTTGTTTAGTTTCTCCAGACATTCCGATTCTCTCCTTTTGTAGCTTGCCTCTAAAAGAGGTGCCATTTCACATCATTCTGCACAAATTGTTTGAATTAATGCAAGTGTGAATTCTTACCGTTTGAAGGGGACTATTAGCATATCAAAGGTTTCTTAGCTTCAACTCAATTGAGAAAACTTCAGCCTGTCTTCCATTTGCTTCCAAGCGGAGGCCCAAAGGGCAATGAGAATTGTAAAGGGTAAAAATGGGGAGGTGGATTCAGGCTGTGTTTCTGAACTTTTACTGTTTTGTAATTATGTGAGCGAAAAGCATTGTTGCTTTGGAGCCCTTGCAAATAGCAAGACAGTTATTTTCTATTGATAAATGATTTGTTCCTAGAAAAAGGGTGACCTTTTATTTTATGATAGTCACTGTTTCCTGTCTTTTGGGGTCCCTTAAGTGGGAGAGAACGAGAAACCCTTTTCTTCTAACTTAATACTTTTCTAGGGCCTACACTTTGTTATATTAATAAAATGTGACATAGACTTTTCATGAGTCTTTAGAAAAATAGAAATCTTGTGGTAAAAGTACACTCATTTTTCACCTAGAAAACGATTTTTAATATACTTAATTAATAGGAAAAGAATAAATGGCGGGTTTTGAGTGTATGAACTTTGTTTATGCAACTTGTGTTTCAAGTGTAAGTTTGAAAAAGGTTTCTAAGTGATACTCAATTTTTGTGATTTTTTTAATTTTGTATTTAAGTAGCGATAGGTAATACAGTTTGAATATTTTATTTCAAGTTTTGTATTTTATCAGAGTAAATGCTAGAATGAAGCTTTTACTTTCTTAATATAATATTTATAGTATACTTGATAATTTTTTTTTTTTTTACATTAGTGGAGAGATTCATTCTTTGAATTTCTTCAAACAACTGTATCTTTGAGTAAAGAAACAAGAACAAGAATTTGGGTCATTTGGGTAATTTTACAGCTAAGAGATGGGTCAAGACAGAACAACTAATATCTTCAACTTTGGGGGAAGTATAGGTTTTATTAACTTAGCTTAAGATTTCCTAAAACCTAGTTTAAGGTGAAAATGAATTTGGGGGAAGGTTTTGGACATTTGTAAGCTCATATTTTTTATAGTTTTACCTTTGATGGTTGGTTGCTTTTAAACATGAATTGATATCCCTTCATTGGAGGAGGGTTTTTGTTTTCTTACTAATGTGCAGAACTTCTTGTTTTTATATTAATAGTAAAAATTAACTATAACATACAATTTTGGAAGAAAAATAATATTAGTTGCCTAATATTTTTAGGCTTCAGCTTAATAGGATGATAATTTTTTTCAGACTAAGGTGAGATATTTTTAGTGGCGTTCAAATTGTATATCATTCCCCTGAAACCATTTTATGATTGTTTATTTATCTGGTCCCTTTAGTTGTCTAAAAAGTACTATTGAGGTAAAAAAACAAAACAGCCCCCCCCCCACACACACACATTGATGTAATTGCTATTATTGCACTTAACTTACTGTTAACTAGTTTGCTTTGAAAGCTGAGTGCTATAAAGAAAACATTATCCTTCAGAGCTCTTAGTGATAATCTAAAATTGTCTTGAAAACCTTGCTCTTCATTTTACATGATGGTGATACTGAAATGCAGCAAATCTTTAGAGGTGTAAAATGCAGTGAGAAGATTTTTCAATGTTTAGGTGACAGAATTGGACTACTCAGAGAAAAATTAATGTGTTGTTAGAAGCACTTCAGTTGCCATTTTCAATCACTGGGCCACTTACTGTGTGTTGGCAACAGAAAATGAATTTAGGAATGCAGGGTAACTCCTAGGACCAGGTAGTTGGGGAAGGCAGAATATTGAATCATGTGGGGTAGAACAAACATTTACTTCAGGTTTTGACTTGAGTTCCCAATAAATTTTATTTTTTTCTAGGCTTTTGATTCTCTGCTTTATTAATGGACAAACATCAAAGCAGACAACAAACCTTCCAAATGCTATAAAAACTAATATAAACATACAGATCTCACAAAGAGTACCAGAAGTCTTAATTTAAGACAAGCAGTTGGAGTTTTTATTGCTGCAATTTTCACAATCAGCAGAAATGTTAACACCAAGCTTCTGGGCGTTTCCTTTCTTAAAATTAGCAAGAGGAGACAGAGCTTTTAAACCAAGGTTTACTTAGGGTTACATCTCTATTTGATCATTTTTGAAGCTTTCTATGTTTTATTAAAAGATTTAAAATAATATTTTAATTTTTTAAGTAATAGGAATATATGAGCTAAGATTGAGATGTTGGGAAGGTCAGGAGGTAACTCAACATCTTTATACCATGGTAATAAAATATAGCTCTGTGTTCTCTCAAAATATTTATTTGACCCGACTTTAGTAAAAAAATGTTCAAATAATACTTAGTTTATTGACAGGTGTAGTATGAGAGCATTACAACGTATTCTAAGGTATGGACTAAATACCCATATACCTACCTAAAATAAATCTATTTTCATTTTAATAAGAATCTTTACAACTTGCTCAATTACTGATATTTCATTTAACAGAACAGATCAATTGTATTTAGATTAGGAATGAAATACAGTTTGGAAATTTGAATTTGTTGTAATATAGGATTGCTATTTTAAAGTTTCTTCAAATACTTCACTTTGTCTCTTGATGTTCACTGTATCCAGTTTTGTATCTTGAAGAAGTGTACATATTTGACATCTGTTTTTCTGCAGAAAAGGTTCACATAAAATTAAAGTGGAATTATTTTCAAGGTTGTAGATTTTAGAAAATGCATGATTATAAAAAAATTATTAAATTATTTGCAAAAATGCCTAACTAAAAACTGCAAGTTGATTATTTTGATGCAGTGTTAAAAATAGCAACTTTAGCTGCTAAACTTGAAAAGGATTTGAAATTCTGTTTGTTTTGGTCATATCAGTTCCTAAGATAATTTGTTTATATATTAGTTCACATTACTGTTTTATAACTAGTATTTTCAAGAAAGATTAAAACATTTTTATTTTAAAGATAGATTAAAACCATAGCTTAATTTTTCTCTTATGTAACACTAATTGGTCCTTAGCCCTACCCAAATATTCATCTCTTCAAATAATTCTTGATTAAAGGTTGAAAGGTTGAAAAGTAATTAATCACTGAGATTACTGTAATTAGACTTGATGTTATCAGAAAAATTGAGACTGTTTTCTGAAATCCTTTTGCTATTCAACATGGGTCAGGTAGTGATTATTATTTTTAAATGCTTTAAGAAAAAGGCTAAGGAAATGCATTATTTAACCTAGAGATAGTTAATTATTAGAGTTAGGGAATTAGCATCCTCAAATAATGACATTTCTCTTGACCTAGTGTGATTAATTTTAAAGGAGTGACTATAATTTTACTATACGTAGGGTCTTCAATTCCTAAATTTTATTCAGAACTTTAATGTGGTATTTTTCATTAGATAGGTCTTGTTAAGTATATGTTGTAAAACTGAAAATCTCTTAATGCTATATTGATGTATGTTGTTTGTTTTTTTTTAAAGTGGATTGTGTCATAAAAGTTCCAATCAACCAAAAACACTTTAAAAAATCCTTTTAGGTCATTTATCTGATGGACTAAATGTAGGAAATAATTTATGGATACTTTCCAATATATTCTTATCCATTGATTTTTATAAAGCTGATTCTTAGGAAAAGAAACCTCCCATATTTTGCAAATAAAAATTATCCTCCTCTTCCCCCCCAAGACAAGGTAGATCAAATGAAGGAAATGTAGGTGTAACACCTACAAGTGAAGTGCAGCTTTACAGCAAGCAAAATGCTATTGATTGCTGTGGAAGCACGGAGCAAGTTCAATTACAATTTGTTTACAACAAAAATGCAGTTTTATGAAGTAATGTAGTAGTTTACCTTCGTGGAGGGTTTTATGCATTGTGTGGTGGTAAGTAAAATTTCGTCACAGTTGTACAAATTTATTCAGTTACTAAAAGAGCTAAAAGAGGAAGAAATCAATTTATGTTGAAAAATGACAGAAATTAGATACCTTGGTTAGTAGGAACTTGCCAGCAGTGTCTAAATAGCTTAATAATATAAAAAGTTGCCATATTTCAGTGTAAGGAAAATGGATGCTTGTCTTAATATGGGTACATCTTGTTTACTTGGTGACATTTGACAAGTGAACTTATTTTTCTTTCCATTTTTGTTTTATGGAAGCTATTAATTACATAGGCATATAAGAAACTTTCCAATTGCATATGCTCATTTGTTTTAGACGTCTGATTTTTAGTTGCTTTTCTGGATTTCTAGAATTTGCCGTCAGTTGATATTTCATTTCAGTGTACTGAAGTATCAGGTGTAAGTTTATGAATCAAAAGAAACCAAGTCCCACCAGTAGGAAAAGCTAGGTTATTATTAGCAACAGAAACAGATTTTGTAATTTTTTACTCTTGACTCTAGAATTATATGGATCTCTAAATCTTAAATTCTTGTAGCAGTATAGTGACATGGAATTTATCATAGCAGATAGCTGGCACCTGTTTTGTTACCTACCACCTTGATTCTTTCTGGCACCCAGATTTCCTGAAGTGCAGAAACAGGCACAACTTCAGCTCAGAGCCACCGGGCTGTTTTTAGGTCACGAAGTCAACTTCCTGGAATTTCTGGGGAAACCAGTTGAAAAGGGAGAACAAATGTCACCTTAAATAGAGATGTTTAAATCAGATTTCTGCCTGAGGGTAAAATTTAGGTCTGCTTTAGCCCGGATGTAATGTCTCCCTCTGCAGAGCACAACATTAATCACTACCTGACAAGAAAACCTATGCTGAGCAAAACGAGCCCTTGTTGGTTTTGTCATTGATTTTTCCAATCTGTGAGAAGTACATTAAAAACATTAAAATTCACACACAGGGATTATACCTTAATCTCTGAATTTCAGTATGGAAATTAGTTACCTTAAAAGAAGCTTACTTAAAGCTGAAAAATCTTTGGGAGACTTTTTTAAAGATAGACTCAATACTTTAATAAAACTATATTAAAAAGCAGGCAGATTAAGCATAAATTAACTTTCTGAAATACTAACTAAATTTTATTTGTTTTAATATGCATTAGTAACTTAATTTTTTTTTTTATCTGACTGTAAGAAAAAGAAATAGATAAAACGAACTAATAGTTCTTGGCCATGAGAGATGGGAGAAGTTGAAAAAATGGTTAACTTTAGACTTAGATCATTTCGGACATACATTAGTTTGGTAGAGCAAGATCATATGCAACGCTGTATCTTTTCCTGAAAGAAAAATAAAAACTTTAGCCATTGTAGTAGCAAAGAAGAATGCACCATGAGGCTCTTAGAAAAAAGGGTTAGTTTTGCTCTTTCAGCTTTTAGATAATACTCTAACTCCTTTCTTGGTTAAATATATATATATTTGTTACATATATAAGTGTGCAATTTGTATTCTTTTCCTTTGTGTGTGTGTGTGTGTATATTTATTGGCTAATAATTAGTGCACATGAAAGTTTAAGATGCAAAATATGTATGATTAGAACAGCTATTTTTAAATTGATTTTGAAAACGATATGACATTTAATCACTCTTTTGTTCTCAATGGTATTTCCTGCCTTTTGGACGTGAAGTACTTGTCCTCACTCTTCATAGTTCTGTAGATATTTTACATCAGTCCACACCTCTGTTGATTGTTGCCTGTATTTAGGTGACAGAATATAACCCCAGTTACTGTCAAAAATGGTTTTTGGCTGCTGGGGGAGGGCAGGCTTGGTGACTTTACTCTTGACTAATACTTTATCTTGTAGAGGGTAGTAAATAGACTTTACTTTTGACTAATACTTCATCTTGTAGAGGGTAGTAAATAGTATCCATCTATAGAGGGAGCAAAAGAATTTTCTCTTTTGTTTATTATGTGAGTTCTAATTTTAATCATTCTTAAAATTAAATACTATGACCTCATTTCTCCATATAATGGATGAAGCATTACAAGATCTTAGATATGGTCTTTAGTTGATGTATTTTTATGTGGATTATATTTCTTTAATCATTTCTTAGTTACGCTTTACATAAAAACCATATTGAAATGATTTTCCTTGTATCTTTACTTTGAAGCAAATATTTTCTATTTGAAATTAGTTCTTTATGCTAATGGTACCTTGCACATGGAAATTTTATTTCTTTGTGTTAAAAGCTTACTATTTTTTTTACTGTTTATTACTATGATTATTGATTAGAAGTTGTAGCACACATTTTTTTATATATTTTATCCACTCATCTTTATGTTAATAAGCAGCTCAAGGTGCCTGTGGTGTGTGCTCATTCTTAAAATCTCTGGCTTTCTTGTAGTTAATGTCCAAGATAGTTTGAGAAACATCAGCTTTGTGATGCTTTAAGCTTCTGTATTTGTATCTCAGCATTCGTATTTTCATAGAATTTGTCAAAGGTTTAATGTATTAAATTAAGAATTGATACATTTTATATAATCTTATTTTCTATTTTTAAAGATGGACATAATTATAAAAACCTGCAATTTGCTTCATATGCATCAACAAAAACTCTAAAATCATGATGTCCTAGACCTAGACATTTCCACTTCTGCTGAAGATATTTAAATGTTTCTGACCTTTTGAAAGTTCTGTTTGTCATGAGAAAGATAATATTTGGTTATTTTCTGCTTCCTCTTGAGAGCCATATAGACAGTAATAGGGACATTGCCCCCTCTTTGTTTTTTCTTCTACAGATGCTGTGTGTGATACCCATAGGCTTGGTGGAAGCCACTTCTTACATTGTTACTGGTTTTAAATAAGGTCTGCAGCTTCATTGTTTAAAAATATGAGTGAAACAAAATTTCATTTCTCTTCAGCAAAAGACTCACTAGAAAACACTGCTTGTTATAAGTTGCCTTTTGCTTTAACCCTATTTTCTTAAAGCGGGAAACTGTAATTAATATCTCTATGATATTTCTGTATAGTTTAGGATGAAAATTAGTATATGTCTTATAATTTTCACTTCTTTAGTAAGGATATGTTTTTTTGTGTGTTTTTTTAAAATCACTTTTTATAAGCCTTTTAGTTCATTTATATGTAAGTCAAACTGAATTTATGTCTAATTACTGCAAGGGGGAAATCTTAAAAAAGGGGACTTCAAACATTGTTCTATAACAATTTTTTTTTGCCAACACATTGCCCCAAGATCTTAAAATAGTTAAATGGTACTTAACTTTTGTTTTTTCCCCTCCCTTGGCAGAGATGCACCTTATCTTTCTATACCTAGGGAAAGGAATATATCTGAGGAGAGTGTGTAAATAGAAATCTAAAACAGATTCTGAAAAAAATCTTACAGAAGGGTAAAGAACATTTTGCAAACCAAACCAAACCAGTTTTTAGTTTTTGTTTTGTATTGACTTTACGAAAATATATTTTTCAGAAGTAAATATTCTGCAGCTTTATGTTTAAGATTTTTTTAAGTAAGAAGAAAGTGTGCTTTTTTTATATTGCATTTATTTAAAATTGATCTTTTATCTTTCATTGTAAATTAAACCTAAAATGCCACCCGTTTTTACTTTGCCATCAGAAGATGCATCAGATAAACGGGTTGAACAGCTTTTGTTTTGGGTGGTCTATCATTTTAGGCTGGGAATGTGTACGCAAGGTAATGTTTTCTTTCCCTTGAAATAAATATACCTTGTGAGAGTAGCTCTTGGGTGACATTGTGAAGTTTGTGTATCTTTCCTACTCAGGGTGCATTCTTAACCGAGATGAAGGCCAAGAATAATCGTGTTGAACCACAAATTTTCCGGAGCAGGTATTTTCGTCAGGTAATTGTAAGGAGGAGGGGACAATGTTAATAGTATTTATATATACAATAATAACCTGCAACTGCCTACATGTTTTGAATATTTTTGCTAACCCTTGTTACCACCTGCAGAGGGAGCTTGTATATGAGATAAAATAATCAAGGCAGTATAAATTGGTAATTTCTCATTTGCATTAATTTTTTTGTTTAACAAAATGTTCTAAAAGTAAAGCATTTTGCGATTAGCCAATTATAATGAAATTTAATATACTAAATGTCAGGTATTTATCATTTCCTCTATTTACAGATTAACAAAGGTGCTTTTTACCTCCTAATTAGTAAAAATAACTTGAAAAGATAATGAAGATAATGAATCAAATTCATTTTGAGATTCTAGTGTTGTTTTTTTTGATTGGCTAAATTTGAGATGACCGCAAGAACCATGTCTTGTGTAAATGACTAATAATTGTTAAAACAGAGATACAAAATTTAAAGATAATTTTCCAGATTATGTAGAATATTATAGAATGATCACTAAACAGTAAGTAAATTACATTTCTCTACATTTAATTAATAGATCAAACTAGATGAGTTGCATATGCACCTTTCTGAAAATAACAATGATTACTTTGGGTAAATGATTTTTACTTTTAGCAATGGACCAATTAATGCAGTGACATTTAATGGAGAAACTACCAGTAAGGACCTAATATTAAATGGTTTAGAAAACTGATGACTAACTTGGAAAAAAGTGAATGCAAGCAGGATAGACAGTACTTGCTTAAAAGCTGAAATCTATGAACCCTGTGTCACCTAAATTTCTAAGAAATTATAAGCTGCATACTCAGAAATATCTGAGAGTTTTTCATTTAGGTGTTTGGATAATCAAAGCATGGGACAGTCCGTTAGGATCATTTGGATCTAAGTGGCGAGCAAAATTTTTCACGTTATGTGCATGTACTTGTGTTTGTTTGGTAACATCATTTCAGAATTTGCTTGTTGGAAACTAAGCTTGTTGCTTAGTTTACCAAGGAATATGATGACAATAATATTATTTTGTATTTTAAGAGTCTTTGTTAATGAAATTTGTTATGGTGAGTTTATTATTTTATTAGCTAATCTTTATTAATATAAAAAAGTCAGATTGTTATTGTTGCACAGAATGACCCTCTAAGTAAGGAAACTTGTCTAATAAAGAGATTTCTGGTATGACATGGGCTTTTATATAAGTGTTATCCTCTTCAGCGTGGTCATGTATTATCTTAACAAGTCTGTGCAACATTTATGCAGAGCATTTTTCCATTAGGATACGATGCTTGCAATAGCAATTACACTTCAATAGGATTACTATGGCATGCTTCACGAAAGTATACAAATGCTCCTTGTCCCTAGAATTGTAGATAGGCATCCAGCACTACCAACTTTACTTCATTGTCTTAAGATGATAAGATATTTCTTATAGTGGGCGCTAAATATAAAAGGCATCAGAAAATGGAATCCAGTATTACAGTTCATTATCCTTTTTCCTCAAGTACCATACCTCCCTCCACAGTGTGGTAAGGGTTACTAGAGAATTCATTCCAAGAAAATTGTTAAGTGAGGAGCAGTAACTGTCATGGAGTGCATAACTTCTATGAGGTTACTGGAAAGGCACAGCTAGGGTAAGTTCCACCTGTTCTGTCTTCAGTTTGAAGGTACACTGCTGAGTGGTATTTAAAATAGTGAATTTTGAATCCACTGCAATGCAAATGTGTTATTTAAATGTTAATTAAATTGTTATAAACGTATTATATTGGGGATATTTATAACAAGGAAGTTAATTGGCATTTGCTTTTTGCTTTCTAGTTTAACCCTGACATTCTTTGCAAGTTGTCAAATTTTTATTAAATATTCTTGAATGAATAATAAAAATATGAATTATGATGTCATCCTTTGCTCATTTGTGTATATGTTAAGAGTAAATGTGTATGCATTAATTGTTCCTACATCTATTTGAGCAGATTTTTTTAAAAACTATATTATGAGTAACGTAGACTATAACGTAGAGTAATTCTCCAGATAAGGGTAATATGTGTTACAAATAAAGATTTGAATTAATCTTTTTTAATATAAACTTTATAAAAGTGGAAGTTCTTATTTAAAAAAAGATTTCATACATTTTCTACTCTTTGAACCAAGAGTGAAATATCTTAACTTGTTCACAGTTTAAACCAAAGTTAACAAAACATAACTGAAATATATTTATTCAGATGTATATATACTTTGTCATAGTCTGAAATGCAAAGCTATGAATCAGCTTGTTTTAATATCTGTTGGAAAAGATGTATTAAATTGCCTTATGACCAGGATTTCAAAACTAACGTTTTCATTTTAATTATAAAAACAGAAATAATATTATTTTCTTTTTGCATTTTTATGTTAAAAGACATTCCTTTTTGTCTTTTTGATTTCTTCAAGCTAAAATCTAACCAAGGTTTAAAACTATTACCTATACTTTAGTTTGATTTTGTGGCATTCACATGATGTTGCTAATGAAAAGCCGCACTGAAGAGTGAAATCTTAAAATCTTAGACTAATTTCTGTGCATTAAAAAAAATAAATTACAAGGTATCACAAGTTTTCTCCATAATTTAAATATAATTGTATTCCCTTTATATAAAAGTCAACACAACTAAGGATATATCAAATTGAAATGAAAATACTGATGCTTTCTCCTTATGGATAATTTTTTCTCTTTTTATGATTTTCATATTTTAATATAAATGATTAGTAAAATTGCCTTTTTTGGAGATTTATATTTAAGAAGGAAAATTATTTAATCATTACATTTTTGTGTAATGGTTTTTAAAAATTAATTTATACTTAATGCTTGTTAAATCAGATTATTTATTCAAAAGGCATTTTTGTTTTCACCAAAGCAGAAAGGTAGTTATTACTTACATCAGACACCCTGAATAAAAAGTTAGTTTAGGTTCAAGGAAATGGCTTACTTTACCATTTTACTACTTGTCAGAGCATCATAACAAATGCTCGTTATCTCTTAGTAGTAATTACTGACCACAATAACTATTGGCCAATACAAAAATTAAATCTTGGACCTTCGGAATTATTTGAATTACACTTCAGGAACATCTATGTTTTAACTCTTGCCATGTGGGATTTAGGTAGCAGCTGCAAAACATTAAGGTATTTAAGAATACACTCCAGAAGCACTTTTCTATCTTTGTATTCTTTATGAGAAGTTGGGTTTGATTCACACTTATTAAATATTTTGTAAAATTATGGTGACAGGATTATAATGAAGTTGGTGGTTAAACATAACTTTTATACTTGCCTGTTTTAATGTAGTCACTCTTTTATACCTATTATTTTTATTTTTTACCAATTTTCTTGTATTGTGTTTCTAATAGCTAAGTACATAAATTCTCCTGCCATTTTAGCCTGGAAAACCGTAAGTGGTTTTGTTAAATGACAATGGATGTGCTTTAAAACAATTATTAGTCTTTTAATAATATTACATGATTAAAAAATCCAGGAACATATTTTAACTATCTTAGAATCCACATTTTCTAGAGTTGTACTTTTCAAAAACATTTAGAATTGATTCTTAATAGTTTAGAATATTCCTTTAAAAAATCAGAATAAGAATTAGAGCTCTTTAGAACAATACTTAATGGAAATCGCCTGTAATATAACTGTTGCTTAAGTATTTTAAGTATATTGACAACCTTGTATATTACATACTCTTAATAGTCTCATTTCTGTATACTGCCTGTTAATTCTGTGAAAATCAAGGAGCAAATCCACAAGTTTGCAATTACATCACAATGTTAACTTTTAATTGAAAATAAACAAAAATCTAGCTTTAATTTGGCAGCTTACTTTATTAAAATTGATTTTGCCTATTTATAAAGAAAGTAATCACAAACTCTCATGTATTTATAAAATTAATATCAGATTTTTTTGCACTGTTCTCAAGAGCACCTCATCAGTATTTTGTAGATTGTTTTAATATTTAGAAGCTCATCAGTATTTTGTATATTGTTATAATATTTTTGATATTTCCTCTGAATTTCTTTCAGATTCGTTAATAACTTGATGTTATTCATTCCTGAATTGATGGCTGAGGGCCTTAGCTCTCTTTTTTAGAAGAACTAAATCACATTTTGCTTTTAACTTCCCAAATAAAGCTGCTGTTTTGACCTCCTAAAAAGAGTAAAGACATAAATTTAGAGATTATTGTCCATGTATACGTTTTGTTAAATGTGAAATCATATGATGTTGGTCTTCACAGTGTTTCTATATGATCTAATATACATTAAGCCCTCCATAATTATAAAAGGATATTTGCCATACCTTTATATTTGGTATTATTTAACTCTTAATAATAGATGTTATTAATTTTTTGGTCTAATAGTGGATTATGCATTATAACATATGAAAATTCTTTTTTATACGTGCCTACTCTTATTCAACCTACAAAATAGAAACTTTATTTCGTGTACTTTTTTCTCCAGTAAAATAAACTTTTTCATGGAAGCGTCTTAAATGACAGATTGAGGAGTGTGTGGGTGTGTGTGTGTGTGTGTAGCCATCTTACAATTAAATTTGTGTTCTGAGTAAAATGATTTGTATATAAAAATGGTCTGTATGGGCAACTACATCAGTTGATGCCTATGATTGGCTGGGAAGCCGGGATGGCTCAGTGGGTTAGGCGCTCACTTTGCAGCGCCGGGGACAGGGGATCGAATCCCGGCCTCGGCCCATGCGGAACCATGTGCTGAACTGGGAGCTCCCCCAGTTCAGTTCTCTCTCTGTCTCTGTCTCTGTATCTCTCTCCCTGTCAAAAATAAATAAATATATTTAAATTCAACCAAAATATGGTAAGGCAAATGTAGTATTTGTTCTTGATCAGGATTTAGCGTTGTCATGATCTCATTTCTCTGGCTAAAACTTAGGCTGTTTGTTACCTACACTTGTAAAATATTGCATTGTATGTTAGACTTAAGTATCTGTTCATTTTGTCACCTAGTCTTCTTTTTTATCAGCATCTAAGACTTAGGTAACTTTTTGTGGTAATTTTACAATTTTAATTTGTTGACATCAATTAGGTACCTTTTTGTACTAATTTTACTATTTTGATTTGTTGACATTAATCTATACTTATTGTTAAAGAGATTTAAAAAAAGTGAAAAGTATATGCAATCAGGTATAAGGATAGACTTTTAGATGGGAAACTATAACATGTATCAATAATTTAAGTACTTGGAAAGTCAAACTAAAAATATTAGGAAGGATCCCAGGAAATACTACATAATTTGGCTAAATAGTTAAAATTTTCAATAATGCTGCTTATAAAGGTTAATTTTTGGACATTATCACAACTGTACCATTCTGAATTTTTAAAACTGCTTAATCTATGTCAACATTAATTCCTTATTAAAGCTTCAATATTTCACATCATTTTGACATGCAGTCAAAAATTGATGAGTTTTAAGTGTTTTAACATCCAGGTTGAGATTTGTTGAAATCACTTATCACGGTGGTGTAGAACAAGCTGTAAATGTAGGACTTTATTTTTCTGTCGTTGCAAGATTTATGGATAGATTGAAAAAATATTTTAACAAGCAATGTAGTGGAAATTAGAGCTCCCTACCTTTAATAGTGAGCTTTCTTTATATGGACTTTGAGTTTTATTGATTCTACACATGCACAGCAGATTGAACAATAAATCTAGAACAGCAGTTTTTGGTTAACATACAGATATTACTAGTTTTATAAAATTTAAAGTTGTTCTTATCCCAAATATAATAATCAGTATTCTATCTTTAATTTTGGTCATTTAGCTGAAAGGCAGACGTTTTCCCCTTTAGAGTTAATTTATATTAAAGAGTGCATTATTTTAAGCCAGCTTTTTATTTATAGGGACATTGATTGGGTATGACTGAAATTATAAAGGCATATTTGAATGAAGTAAATCTTAATTTTGGCAGCCTTGTCACCTTTCTATGATGTGCAATAATATAGTTGAGTTCTCAAGGCCAGAAAATACCACCAGTCAAGCCAGAGTGATTCAGTAATTGCCATTTACCTCTTACTCCCAGAGGTAAGACACATTTTGGTAAATTGTATTAACATGCATAGTACCAGAGAATTCTTACTATATAAAATAATTATTTTAAGAGTCCAGTCAAAATAAAAGTTATACCTAAATTACCTTTTGAAAAATTTGTTATTTCATATGTAGGTATGTTCTCTTAAAGTACATTATGCTTCTGTGAATATGAGCAACTATTCCCAGCAATGTTACATGTGTATAAATGACAGACGAGGGCTTGGATTTACTTTACTAATTCTCAGTATTTATAATTTCTTAAATTTTACTTTCAAGATGTTATTTTTGGTTTCCTACAATGCCACAAGTGGTTTTAAATAA
This sequence comes from Craseonycteris thonglongyai, assembly GCA_004027555.1. Taxonomy (NCBI): domain Eukaryota; kingdom Metazoa; phylum Chordata; class Mammalia; order Chiroptera; family Craseonycteridae; genus Craseonycteris; species Craseonycteris thonglongyai. The sequence continues at coordinate 42,923 of PVKE010003744.1, forward strand.
CAGTAACAGAACTTCTTGCACCAATTTTGCCAAAATTGGCTGACCAAAAGTATTTATTTGCTTGCATTGATTGGTCTTAGAGCCTATAATTTTAACTATTCATTGTTACACCATTTGCAAAAACAATTTTATCTATAAACACATTTCAACTATTTACCCATTAACTTCTGGGCTTTAATTCTAGTCACTTTAGACTAGAATGCCAACATTGAATGTAGAGGAAAAGCTGTGGAACTACCACAGAGGGTAGCTTGAGTGAATTCAGAATGAGTAGTGTGGAAAAAAAAAAGGACATTTATGTAGATTTGAAGGCAGAGGAGGATTTTGTTAGATGAAGGCTTTTTTCAGGAAAAGGACAGGCTAGAGATAAAGACATGGAACGTAATGGCAGAAAATAGTGTCTTGAGAATGTATAGCAGGTATGAAGTGGGAGGAGATGAAACTGGGATGTTACTTTGGCACATATTTTTAAAGAGCCTAATCTGCTAAGATTAGATTTTATTATGTAGTTTGTAAAAACTTTAATATTTTTTATTGAGAGAGTGTTGTATTTAATTTCTTTTCTCAGGATGTTATAACCAGTGAACTAGAGTGGGGAGATACTAGAGGAAATAGAAACCTGGTTAGAAGGTGTGAAGGTTAGTCCAGGTGAGAGGCAATGACAGTAGAAAGATGGGGAAAGTTTTGTAATGGGGTAGAATTTGGTGATTGATTGAATGTGGGGTAGAAGAAGAATGTGGGGTAGGAATCAAAGTCTTGATTCTAGACAAGTGGTTCATTTCTGATACTAACTAGCCTGTTTGACCTGCTCGAGAGGAAGGGAGGAGGAATGAGCCCAGTTTTCTGACACAGCTGAGGTTGAGGGGCATGCATTACAACAAAAGAATACCTGCTGTACCCCAAATTGCTTCAAGTTGATATTTATATTTTAATGTGATATATATGTGAAAAAATGTAATTTTGCTTCCTTTATAAGATGTTTCTAAAAATATCATGCAGTATATACCTGAATATGTTTACGTGATACTCATTTTTTTTTCTAGTGCTGATTAAAGTGAAAAATTTTATTATGTGGATTTAAGCCTATAAGATTTAGGTTTTGGGTTTGTTTGTATTTTATTTGAAGTTGCTACAAGGTAATCAAGATTATAAAAGTCAAATTATGATCTGGTTACAAAGTAATGTTTATTTTGTGGAAGAATACTTTTGTCACAGTAGACTTGTTGAGATACTGTCTTTCTTTTTTGACAGAGAGAGAGAGAGAGAGATACAGAGACAGAGAGGAGGAGGAGGCCCCAGAGCAGTCTCCATAGTTGCACATCATTGGTTTTTCCACATAGATTTATTCCACAGGTGGGCGCGGGGCTGCACAGGGCTGGAACTGGGCCGGGGTCTCGCCCCAGTGAGAACTAAACTGGGGGTACTCCCCAGTTCAGCATATGGGTCTGCACGGGCCGGGGCTGGGACTTGATCCTCGGTCCCTGGGGCTGCAAAGTGAGCGCTTAACCCACTGAGCCATCCCAGCTTCCCCGATACTGTCTTTCTTTAGGGTCATTTTGGTATCATTCTTAATAGCTCTTTAACCAATTAATTTTACAGTCTTAGATTTTCTTAGATACTGTCCTCTTTTTAGAAAGCTTAAGAGTCAAAGGCTTTTTTATTTTTTAATTTGTTGGAATTTGTTGTGCCTTTCTCTCTTGTTATGAACTTAGTGCATTTATTCTGTTCATAGGAAATTTTCTAGCTACATGTTGTTCATTATAAGAATAATGAATTCATTTTCCCAGGAGTTTTTTAATTCTTTAGACTCAGAATAACTTTTAGGTTTATAGCTGATCCTTTGTATCTAGTTAATTATGGGTGACAAGGCTGAACAACAACCAGAAACACCTATCATCATCTATCATCAGTGATTAACTCAGAGTTGGCTCTCAGTATTTTTTTGAATAAACAGTTATTGATGATAATGAAGATCAAAATAACTTGTGCTAGAACCTAACCAATTTCATACTCCTGTCATGAATGTAGGAATGATAAAGGTAATGATAAAATTACTGATTTTTTTCATGCTGACCCAAAAGTATTCTATCTTCCATATAATACAAAAAATATATGTGATGCTGTTATAGTGCTTAATAGAGTTGCATACATGGAAAGCTTTCAGTAAATGCTTGTTGTTATTGAGTGGACTAAATTTGGTTCACATTGGTTCATATATTAACTGGCCTGTGTCTTTTAACATCCATTTTGACTCTGGATTTGTTTTCATCTCTTTACTCTCATTTTTATTTGGGAGAGTCTTCCCTTTCTCAGTTATGCTTAGGGTTTTTTCTTTCATTTTTATTACAGGTTTTTAAAATTTTTTTATTGTTGCTGTCTTTTTTAGTTAATAAATTAACTAATTAATTTGTTAAATTTATCAGGGTGACATTAGTTAGTAAAAATTACATGGGTTCCAGGTGTACAGTTCTTTTAAATTTATTGTCTATGTAATACGTGCTTGTCACCCAGAGTCAGTTCTCCTTTCATCACCATATATTTGAGTCCCTTTCCCTCCCTCCCCTCCCCCCTAATTTAGGTAACCACTGAACTATTGACTGTCTCCATGAGTTTTTGGTTTTTGTTGCTTTCAATTTTATGTTCCACATATGAGTGAAGTTATATGGTTCTTGATTTTTTTTTGTCTGGCTTATTTCTCTTTTCATGATCTCATGGCTCACGGTCCATCCATGTTGTCACAAATGGCCATATTTCATCTTTTCTTATAGCGGAGTAATATTCCATTGTGTAAATGTACCACAACTTCTTTCTTACCGTAATTTTTTTTTTTAAAGGGGATTATGTATTTATTTATGTATTTATTTATTTATTGACAGAGAGAGACAGAGACAGAGAGACAGAGAGAGAACTGAACTGTGGGAGCTCTCCAGTTCAGCATATGGGTCCACATGGGCTGGGGCCGGAATTCAATCCTTGGTCCCTGGTCCTCGGCGCTGCAAAGTGAGTGCTTAACTGACTGAGCCATCCCAGCTTCCCCACTTCTTTATCCAGTCATTTATCAAAGGATACTTCGGCTGTTTCCATGACTTGGCCACCGTGAATAGTTGCGATGAACATGAGGGAACATACATATTTGTGGACTAAGTAAGGTTTTCAGGTTTTTAGGGTAGATGCCCAGCAGAGGGATTGCCAGGTCAAATGGTAACTCTATTCTTAATTTTTTGAGAAATATTCATGCTGTCTTTCATAGTGGTTGTATCAGTTTGCATTCCCACTGGTAGTGTGTGAGGGTTCCTTTTTCTCCAAGCCTCTCCAACACTTGGTATTCCTTGTCTTATTGATAATAGCCATTCTGACAGGTGTGAGGGTATCTCTTTGTGGTTTTGATTTTTATTTCCCTAATAGCTAGTGAAGTTGAATATTTTTTCATCTATCTGTTGGCCGTTGGTATGTCTTCATGGGAGAAATGTCTGTTTTGGTCCTCTGCCCAATTTTAAATTGGATGATTTGTTTTTTGTTGTTGAGTTTATCGTTATTACCTTTAGATGACAAATCAATGAATTACCTGACTGACAGAATGGAGGTTCTGATACTGAAAACAAGAAATGTTGCTGTGTCCACCTGAAAATGTATTAAACTTTTTGCTTCTACTTTTACTATGTGATTAAGTAAAAAACGATATTTTACTTTTATAACTGATGCCTCACTGAATTACCACATGGAAAGCATGCAAGTAAGATTCTTGTTTTTAGTTGTTCTTCCTGACCTACACTCAGAGCCTCGTATCCCTGCATTCCTACCCCTGTCCCACCCCTCCATCCTCCCAGTGATTAGGATTCTCTCATTTATTAGCAGTTTATTTATTTATTTATTTTAAGATTTATTTTTATTGTTTTCGACAGAGAGAGAGAGAGATACTGAGACAGAGAGACAGAGAGAAGGGGGACGGCCCAGAACAGTCTCCATAGTTGCACATCATTCGTTTTTCCACATAGTTTCATTCCACAGGTGGGTGTGGGGCTACACAGGGCAGAAACTGGGCTGGGGTCTTCACCTCGGTGAGAACTGAACCGGGGGCACTCCCCAGTTCAGCATGTGGGTCTGCACGGGCCGGGGCCGGGATTCGATCTTCAGTCCCCGGGGCTGCAAAGTGAGCGCTTAACCCACTGAGCCATCCTGGCTTCCCCATATTAGCAGTTTTTAAAGTAAATCAGTAGAGAATACTTGTCAGCATGTGTCCTGGTATGAAAGCTGGCTTTTTTTTCTACTGAAGACATAGATTTCCATAGGTAATCAACATGAAATAAAGGGAGGTTAACTAAAAATAAATGGTTGTTGATATTGTAATGTGTATTTTATTTAGTGGATTAAGGAAACCATAAACATATATTAGAAATGGTTTAAAAGACATTTTTAGTGGTCATAAGATAAAGTATTTAAAGTATAGACAATATTTTAACAAATCAATGGTGTAACTATCCATTTAGTCACTTAGCAAACTGGGACAGTAGCATTTAACACCACATTAAACTTTTAGCAAAGGTGGCTCAAATTTTAGCATCAGATATATTTTCTGGTATGCAGAGAGCCATTCTTCCACAATTGATTTCTTCAGTGGATAATTAGGTATCACAGGTAGATTATTTTTACCATTTAATTGTGAAATGATAGTTTTTTTTGAGGGGTGGTGATGGTGGTGATTTGCCTCCCAAAATGTCTTCTAGTGATTAATACTAAAATACGATTAAATCTCATTGTGTTCTTGCATTCACAGCAGAGGACTACTATAAATTGCATTGTATGAAACTGAATAGTAACTAAGGTTTGATTTAAAATATTAATAAACTCGAAATCTGTACATTGTAGCTGTGGGGATTCAAGATTTTAATTTAGTAAAATGCCAGAACAATATTTTGTATTTAGTTTGAGGAGTATTATGTGAGGAGTGTGTCTTTCTAAATTAGGAAAGACATTTACTGAGTCTTAGTTATTAAAACCTATTATAGTTCATATTTAGTATTCAGCTATCTTTCTGTAGACAAGTGCTTAGTTTTATAGTCAACATTGCTTTATTTGTATGTTAAAGTTAATTAAATTGCAATAGCTGGTCTGAGGAAAGGTTAGGATTTAGAAGTAACTATGGTTTCTCAACAGCCTCTGTAAGTCATAAATACAAAAAAGAACAAAAAGCACAAAACTATAGTGCTACATGATTATAGGTAGTAATATCAGATGGCTGGAATTTGATTCCCAGCGTGAAATTTATTGATTTTTCATACAGAGGTGAGACATAAGCTCAAGATTGATGCTGGAGTGCTAATGTCAGTCCCATTTTTTTAGAGGAGAAAAGAGATGTGAATTTTAATTTTTTTTTATTCCTCATTCTCAGCAGTGATAAAAATATATTGTAACTTTATGTTGCTTTCTATTTCAAAATTTTCACTTTTAGGAGGAATTTTACTGTTGAAAGCAGTTATTTTTTCAAATTCAAAATACTGGCTAGGAAAATCTGTAGATGTGGAAGCCTACCTTGGCAAAAATGTTTGCAATAAAAGTTATCTCGTATTTTTACTGTATCTTGAAAATAAATGTCAAATTTGTTTGTTTTTCCAATCCTGTTTATATTTAAAATCCAATTTACCATGTTGCATGCTTCCTCAAGCCAGGGTTCGAACCAGGGGGCAAGAACCAAAATGGGGGCCTCCCGCATGGGAAGCACACCCCAGTTCAGCATATGGGTCCCCACAGGCCGGGCCAGGACTCGATCCTCAGTCCCTGGTGCTGCAAAGCCAGTGCTTAACCCGCTCAGCCATCCCAGCTTTCCCTTGTCTGTGTTTTAAATGGGTATTCTTCAATATTTAATTGAACATTTTAATTTAAAAAATAGACCCAAGTAGGAGAAAAAAATTCTTGAAAATCTATTGTAGGAGATCTCTAAGTTTGTTTTCAGTTTTAACAAATTGTGTTTCAGTTTTATACTTCAGATTCTGCACATTCCCTTTTTTTTTTTTTAAGATTTATATTTTGTTTTTGACAAAGAGAGATAGAGACAGAGAGAAGGGGGAGGGCCCAGAGTAGTCTTCATAGTTGTATGTCACCAGTTTTCAACATGGTTTCGGTCCACGCAGGTGGGCGGGGCCTCACAGGGTAAGAACAGGGCTGGGGGGCCTCTAGCATGGGAGGCATGCCCCCTGGTGCTTAGGGCCAAACTGAAGGCCTCCCACATGGAAAGTTTGCCTGGGTGAACCGAACTGGGGGCCTCCCACATGGGAAGCATCCCCCTATTCAGCATATAGGTCCTCACAGGCCAGAGCTGGAACTCGATCCTGGGACCTCAGGGCTGCAAAGCGAGTGCTTATCCCACTGAGCCATCCCGGCTTTCCCACATTCACTTTTCTTTATCCTTTCCACTATTCATGTTTGTTACTTCCCATAATTCAGTTTATTCATTCATTCCTTCCTCTCTCCCTCTCATCCCTGTTTACCTACTTCCTTTCTGTGAAAAACATTTCTTAAATACTTTTCTTAGCCATTTTGAAAGGGTGTCTGGCACTGATGATATTAGATGTGAAAGCATGGCTTCTGTTTTCAGTTGGCTTACCGTACAATAATTTGAAAATGATGTTTCAGATACTTGGTGATAGTGCTAGGCACATTGTACTTTGGACACAAGGCTGTGTTCTCCTGGTGTGTGTGGTGGAGATTTTGGGAAGCGGGGGGAGTTAGATATTCAAGTGATGGGCCTAAACTAAGTCTTGGAAAAGGAGTCATAGTTAGTTGGCTAAGGAACAAGTGGCAGAGTGGATTCCAAGCAGAAAGAACAACAAACCCATATGCCAAGAAATGTGCAGATGTGAGAGTAAAACTCTTAATGGTCCAAAAATTGAATTACCTAATATTTAAAGAGAAATAACAGGGAATAAAAGATGGTCATTCTCAAGTTTATATGTTAGCTAAAAAAGAAATGTATTAAATTTATAATAATTTTCCATAAATTTGATTGATTTATTATATATTCACTGTATTAATCACCAGGATATTATACTACTCATCAGAATCAAGATTGAAGGGATGAGCAAAAGCCCTGGTCCATATGGAACACTTACTTTCTTAATTATATTGAAATAATTTGTAAAGTTATGTGAACCCTTGGCTTATTTCCATAAAATAATTTATTATTAATTTAATTTATTATAATTTAGTATTATTGTATTGTTTGTAATACCAGCATCAGTTCCTTGAACAAGGCATATATCTTGGAAATTTTTTTGGTTTAGTTTGAAAACATGTATGTTGAGAAAAGGTAAATATTGAACATGTTGACAAAAGAAAATTAAAAAAATAATTTAATAGCTTAATTGAAGAGGAGTCCTTAGGTAACCCAATAACAACTACCGTACAAATGATACACTAATGATCATGAGACTTTGCGGAAGAAAAGGTATTTTTCAGCTTGAGGTAGTTAAGTTGGTATTATGGCATGAGTGATTTTAAATTTACCAAGTCTTTATAGAATTACCTTAGGTGGGGAGGAGGAGGGAAATTCTATACGGGTAAAAAAAAAAACCCCAAAAAACCTTGATTAAAAGTCAGTTTGGAAGAGGGGATGCTGGGATAGCTCAGCAGGTTGGGCATTAGCTGGGATAGTTTAGCAGATTTAACATTTGCCTTGTAACCTCGAGGTCCAGGGATTGAATCCTGGCCCTGGTCTGTGCAAAGCTATATGCTGAACTGTAGTTAACAATAATCGCTGGAATGGCAGTGAAGGTTCTTGCCTCCTATGCAGTAGGCCCCCAGTTTGGTTTCTGCCCGGTGTGGCCCCACATTCACCTGTGTGTAATGAAACTGTGTCACAACTAATGATGTACAGCTATGGAGACTGCTCTGGGCCCTTCCCACTCCACTGCCCCAACCCCTACTTTACAAACAACAAAATAAACCTTTAAAAAAGTCAGTTTGTGGGGGAAGCCGGGATGGCTCAGTGGGTTAAGCGTTCACTTTGCAGCGCCGGGGACCAGGGATCAAATCCCGGCCCCGGCCCGTGCGGACCCATATGCTGAACTGGGAGCTCCCCCAGTTCAGTTCTCTCTCTGTCTCTGTCTCTGTATCTCTCTCTCTCTCTCTCTCTCTCTCTCTCTCAGAAAAAAAAAAAAAAAAGTCAGTTTGAAAAGCATATTCAGGGGAAGCTGGAATGGCTCAGCGGGTTAAGTGCTCTCCACAGTCCTGGGGACTGAGGATCGAATCCCAGCCCCGGCCTATGCGGACCCATATGCTGAACTGCTGAACTGCGGTGTGCTTCCCATGCAGGAGGCCCCTAGTTCAGTTCTTGCCCCCGGTTTGGCCCCAGGCCCTAGGGGACGTGCCTCCCATGCAGGAGGTCCTCAGCCCAGGTCCCGCCCTGTGCCGCCCCTGCCCACCTGTGTGTAACAAAACCATGTCAAAAACTGATGAAGTTCATCAATGGAGACTGCTCTGGGCTCTCCCCACTTCTCTCTGCCTGTCAAAAACAATAAAATATATCTTAAAGAAAAAAAAGAAAAGCATATTCAGATTTACTAAGCAAAAACGTTGGCAGAAGCAGAGTGTTGAATTAAGTATTTTTGAAGTTAGATCTGTTTGGGTTCTTTTTCCAGTTGTAATTCCCTTATTGTTAAAGTAGAGGTTAAGACATTGTTGTGATAATTAGTGATAGTAATATTAATAATATATATTCTTGCAAGAAAATTTAAAAATCATCCGGTTCCAAGATCTGCCTTTGTGAAGTCACAACCCAAGTGTTTTTTTTTTTGTTGTTTTATAGACAGTGATCTCTAGGATTGGTTCCAGTTTTATACATTTTTATGGTTTAGAGTGAAATTAGGAAGATTAGTCTAATGGAGTTTGGCAAGCTGGATGGGGCAAGAAATCAGCCATGAGATTTTTGCAGAAGTTTAGAAAGAGGTTAGAGCAGAGGGAATGAAAGAAATGAGAAGGGATTAAGACATTTCAGAGAAGGAATAAACTATGAGTGAATGTATACCACCTTAAAGTGAAGTACCTTTTATACTATCAGAGCTGTATTTTACCCAAACTTACAATGAATAATGCTCCAGAGAATTTTTGGTTTTAAAAAATATTAGAGACAGTAATTTCATTTATGTGTGTATATATCTGTGCATGCACACTCATACACATTTAGTAAACATGGTTCAAAAAAAAATCTGTTGGGGAAGCCGGGATGGCTCAGTGGGTTGAGCGCTCACTTTGTAGCACTGGGGACCGGGGGATTGAATCCCGGCCCAGGCCTGTGCAGAACCATATTCTGAACTGGGAGCTCCCCCAGTTCAGTTCTCTCCCTGTCTCTGTCTCTCTCTCTGCTAAAAATAAAAAAATAAAAAAATATATATTTAAAAAAAACCTGTTACTATATAAGGCAAGGGTGGCGAACCTTTTGGCGATTTGAGTGCCAAAGTTTATGAAATAAGAGTATACTCACTCGACTCGTGTGCCAACCCATTGAGTGAAATAGAGGTATCGATTATTTTTATAAGAGGCATAGGATGTTTTTATAACAAAAAACAATAATTCCACATGCCGAATTAATTGCTCCGCGTGCCACTTTGGGCACGCGTGCCATAGGTTCACCACCCCCGATATAGGGGATGTGATTTTAAAATTTTTATTTTACCATTTTACACTAATGTATTTCTTTTTTATTATATGTCACCAGTTGAAGGGTATATGTTTAATATACCCTTCATTATATATTGGTCTAGAAGGTTTTGTAGGAGACTAATAATAAAGTAGAGGTTTCTTTAATAAATATGACTATATAAAACATTAATATTAACAGATGTTGCACTTTAATCACCTAGAATGATTGTTGGGTACCAGCAGGAGGTTTATTAAACCTGAATTGTGTGAAATTGTGTGTACATAAGCTGCTACTTAGATTGTAAAAATGCTGTTGAAAACTGTTAAAAAGTTTTAGCTATAATTGGCGGAGAAGTATTAACTGTGCTAAAAGAAGTGTGTGTGTATGATTGGACTATGTGCCTTAACCTTTTTATCATTTATCTTCTTGTATTAATGTCACTGAATTATTAATTCATTAGCCAGGGTGGGAAGTATGAAGGCACAATTTAAATATGTGTGGTAAATTTATTCTTATCACTACAGACATGAAAAAAGTCATTTTGTTATTGTAAAATGGAAAGTACATTTTAAAATTTCATTTACAGTAATCCACTTCCAGTAAAAACCTAGATTATTGCTACCATAATGCTCTTATTAAAAATTTGTGACCTTCTCCACTCTTTTGTCTTATATGTAAAATTGATAGAAAGTTTAGCCTTCATGTATTTTAATGTGATACCTATTGTAGTTTAGAAATGTTATTTTGTGGTATGTTACAGCATGATTTCAATTTTAAGATATATTAGATTACAGAAAATAAAAATATCAGTATTTTGGGAGAGTCTAGACATAGGGAATTGAAAAGTTCTAGAAATACTTATTGTAAAAGAAATGTGTGCATTTATTGTGACTTCATAATTTTTTGGAATAAGATTGGTTTTGGCCTCGTAGAATTCTTTATAGCTGAGATTCAAAAAATTAGAATTAAGCAGTTTCCTGTTGAATACATTGTGGAACTGGGATATATCCAGTATTTCATATGGGTGAGTAGCAGTGGTGACAGAAATTTCAGGAGTTTGAAGCCACTTTTACCAACAGCTATTTGAAACCATCATTATAACAGTAGAATACCTCAGGGGTCTTGTCCAAACATCATTAGTTTTCAGTCTTCCATTACTGACTGTTTTGATTGGTTTTACATTTTCTCCTGCCAAAAAAAGTAGTAAGATAGGTTATTGTGGTAAAGTCTTTTATTTTCTTTATTGGAGTTTCTCCCAACTGTAAGTTGTACACATGGCTCTGTTGCACATACATATACTGGAACAGTAATTTGTTTTGGTCAGTATAATGCTGCTTTGTTTGATTTGTCTTACTCCAACATCGTTAATTTACCTTTACATTAACATTTAAATTAATTGGTCAATTCATTACTTGACTGAACTGCATTCAGTTCTCTCTATCTTGTGCCTGCTCATCTATAGCAGGGGTTGACAAACTATGGCTAGCTTAATGTTTTTGTAGTAAAGTTTATTGGCATACAGCCATGCTCCTTCCTTACCCACTGCCTATGGCAGGTTTCTTGCTACAGTAGCAGTTTTGTAGTAACAGATTGATGGTCCTTAAAGCCTAAAATATTTACTATCTTGTCCTTTATAGAAAAAGTTTACTGAGCCCTGCTCTATGATATCAATCAACATAGTTTCCCACTTCTAATCTTTTTAAACATAATGAAATACTAGTAATAGTTTTTAGCTTAATAGACTTGAAGAGTCACTAGTGATTATCATTGGTAATCTTATTGAGCAGTTTTACTTTTCTTTATATTTGGGGTAGCCACAGAGGATATATTTCCTTTAGTTTTCTGAATTGGAAAATTTAAAAAAATTATTGAAATATTGCAAAAAAAACAACACATTAGTCTTTTACGAAATGAGAGTGTTGGAAAATAATTCCAGGTTTGTTTTTTTTAAAGATTTTTATTACTATATTTTTACTGTTTGACAGAGAAAGACACACAGAAAGAGACAGAGACAGAAGAGGGAGTGTCCAGAGCAGTCTCCACAGCTGTACATGATCAGTTTTTGACATAGTTTTATTACTCAGGTGGATGTAGGGCTGTCTGTGAAGGGTGGGAACTGGGCCAGGGGCCTCCCACATGGGAGGCATGCCCCAGGTGGGAACAGAACCAGGGACCTCCCACAAAGAAAGCACTCCCCAGTTCAGCATATGGGTCTGCATGGGCTGGGGCCAGGCCTGGGGCTGGGGCCGGGTCTGGGGTCTGGGGCCCTGACCCTGCTGCTGCAAAGCCAGTGCTTAATCTTCTGAGCCATCCCACCATCCTCAAATAATTCAAGCCTTTGGTCAGTTTTTCTCAGATTTTGAATAACCTACATTTCTTTTTATTAAACATCACTGTTTTATTACTGCTTAAATGTTATTTGAAATTTTAACAGAGATTATGAAATTGTATTTTAAATTTGAAAACCCCCTTTTACAAAAACCATATACTTCTTCCACTCCATGATTGGATAGTTAAGAAGCACTAATATGTAAAACTTTAATTCTTTAATTAACTTAAGTTTTGTTTTTTTTTTATTTCCCTTTTTTACATTTAACAGCTAGTCAAAATGACTCAGTTCATTGCTGTCTCTTATAGTTGTGTCCGTAAATGTTTCTCTTGTCTTCCCATTTAAGTCTCCTAATGCTCATTAAAACCACCTGAATCTCCTTCTAACACTGGAAGTAAGAATCTGTTCTGTTCATTCACTTAGACTACAACTTTGTTTCTAATGTTAAGTAAATTTTCAGAAATATGTGATATATTCTTCTCTGCAACTCAGTAAAATGCTGCTATATTGAGTTTTGCTTGTAGACGCATTTATGTGTGTGTGTGTGTGTATACATATATATATATACATATATATACATATATATACACATATATATATATACATACACACACACACACACACACACACACGGCATGAACATAGGGCTTGATGGAGATTAACCTGGGCTAAAGCATAGGAATTTACTGTCTGGAAGGAGTCCTGGATGGCATCTTTCTTTTTTATTGTGTGTAGTTATCTCACAGAGGCAGAGTGTGAAATATGTGAGCTGAATAAGTCTCAGGTTGTATTATTATGCCTACAATGTAATAATTGGTAATAATATAAAAAGATTTTGGAAATAGCAACTTCTTTAGATGTAATCTTAAAAGTGAAATTATTAGAAGAATTGCTGAGACATTTTGATAGAAGAGATAAGCCCTCAGTGAACACATATTGCAATAGCCCCTAAAAATTTTCCTTAAGATTACTTAAGATGGAATAAGACCATAGCCTATAATTGAAATAATTGGGAAAATAAAGGAATAGTAGATTTATTGTGTGTTTCTGCCCTCGTAGATAGTTGTTGAACTTGAGGTATATTTGTGACTTGTTGAAACCCTCACAGTGGTAGCTGAAGCCAGTGTTCTAGAGCAGGGTCTCCAAACTTTTCAGCCCGTGGGCCGCATTAACTATCAAACAGCAGTTTGGGGGCTGACTACACACTCGAGGTCCAAATAAAAAAGAATCAAAACATAGATGTTGTTTTTAATTAGTTATTTCATATTATTTTATTCAGATAAAAAGGTCTCCACGGGCCGGATGAGTGGGCAGCCCGCGGGCCGTAGTTTGGAGACCCCTGTTCTAGAGTGTGCTCCTTATCTCAATCTTGGGCTCTTGTCATTAAGATGATGTTAGTTGATCTAGGTACACATCTCAAGGAAAACACAGGTCTAGAAACTGCTTTTATTTCTCTTCTCTAATTATTTTTGTACAAAATACATTTATTGCCATTAAGTTTTTGGAAGTTTAGCAATTAATAATTCATATTTTGGGTCATAGTAATATCTTGGTATTTAATTCTTAGATGATTATTAACTTTTTGAAGGTGCCAATCATATTTTAATCTGTTTTATCATCCTTTACAACCTAACATAAGACCAATTGAGATATAAGGTAAAAATAACAAATAAGAAACACTCATTTCAGTACTCAATATAAAAAAATAACAAAAATGTAATCCCTACTCAATGTCTTAAACTGATATACATGCAATAATAGCTTTAATATTGTTTATTTTAGATACCAAGAATTGCAAGTTTAAATGACAACACTATATATAGTGATAGTTGGCAAATGTATTGTATCATTTATTGATTACAAAAGGCAATGTGCTGTATATATAACAAAAGTTTCTTCAACTTCCTACTGTGTACATATTGCTAATTTTTATATTTATTTTTAAGATCATTTGACATATTTTACTCAGGTTACCTCATTATTTCTAAGAAATCTCTGATGGTGATATGATGAACTAACATACAACAGATCCTGGGTCATTATTTCATTTAGTGGTTGTATATATAGACCAAGAGGAAATCTGAATATTGATTCAGGGACTTGCTACTAACAATGATATATAAGCAAAGGATGCAGTGCCCCAAGCCAAACATAAGATTGCATCTCGTGAACAACATTGGATTTTTTTCTTTTCTATTTGCCTGAACAATAATTAGTTCAATCATTAGGTGAAATCAGTGATTAGTAAAAGTTCTTAACTTAATAAGGCATTTTATAATGTCATATGTTATTATAAGAAAAAGGGTAGGTACAGTACAAGATTTTGAGAGAGACCACATTCCCATAACTTTTTATAATTTATAAATTAAAATTTATCATGTATGTGTGTGTCTGTGTGTATATATCTATATATGGGAAAAACATAGTATGTATAGGTTTCAGGCATCCAGTGGGTGTCTCCACGGATATTGCCTTGATTGGAATTCAAGCTCTACCACCTTCTAGTGGAGTTACTTTTCCTTTCTGAGCCTCTTATTTATGACTTTTATAATACTGACCTCATAAGGATTAATGGTGTGTATCTAATATAGTATTTCACAATATAATAGGTACTCAGGAAATATTTCTAGCCTTAGTACCTATAATTTGTATTCAACTGAAAAAAATTCGTGAGAATTCAGGAGTATGGGAAAGTGAAGGGGCAATATAATGTTTTAAAGTTGGAGAGAACTGCTATTTAAAAATAGCTTTCCCTTTCCCCCAAATGGGAAAGAAACTAACTTATATGTTGTAGGTATATGATAATCTTAACAATAAACAGAAAATATTTTAAATAAATGGATTTATGCCTTTTTTTTTTTTTGTAGAAGAGTTGAGGAAGCTATCAAGTTTTGATGATATATAAAGTAATATTTTGAACTAGGCATGTAGCTTTTTTCCTTTTGAAACTTCATTTGCAAGTTTATGTTTAGTCATAAAATGTTCCCTACATTGGTTTGAAAATGACATCCATTTGTTTTTATTATTTCAACTGGAAGGCTTTTAATGAAGAGAATGGCAGACTGCCCTGCACTATGCCTCTAGTGTCCACAGCAACAAGCCTCTTCTGCATGCTCAGCAAGACTCCTAGATATTAGTGCAGTAGCAATGTAATTTACTAGGAGAATTCCTGAACTCTTCTCCTTTCTGTTTCTCCGCTAAGCCCTCTCATAGGAGAATTTATTTCTTCATAATGAAGAAGTTTCAGTAAAGGGTAAGATCAATAGCGAATATTAAGGGAATGTTAGCATAAATAGTTAAACTATTCTAGACTAGATAGCAGTGTCTGCAGAAATGAAACAGAAAGAGGGTGGTGAATGACTAGTGGTTGACTACGTGGTTTTAAAATCTCTAGCAGCATTCCCAGCCCCATCCCTTTTGAGGGAGGAAAAATAAAATGAAATGCAAAGGATATTGAATATCCGGAGCAAAGGCTTTCTGATTAGTGACAGCAAGGGTTTAAATTAGACAACTTACTGAAAGAAAACGCCCAAAGATGTCGATGATTTCTCCTGTTAGCTGGCCTATAAAGGACTGTGCGTAAGATATTTCAGACAAATGAACACCCTGATGTTTAGCTAAATTGAAATGCAGCTAATATATTTTTCATTTTCTAAGCAGAGTGAGATTGGTGATTTTTTTGTTTTTGTTTTGGTAAAATACAGAAAAAGCAGCTTTCTTTGGCTAGTAAATTCTGTCCCATAACAATGATAATTTTGTAACACAATAAGATCAGAAAGACTGATTTTGTACAGCTATCTTTAGCTTTCATTTAGAGTTGACATACATTTAGTGCATAGAATTTTAGGCTTACTCAAACATTAACATTTTATTTTATGCAGCATTAGTGCATAAGAGCAAGGAGGGATGACTTTGGTAGGTCTAACATTTGGATGGCTCTTTCCTTTCTGTGTTCTCATGCTTATTGTTGTTTTGGGCTTAAAATGCAGTGTTCACAGCGGTTCAGTGTTCATGAGTAGAAATCAAAGATAAAACTTTGGATGTGAATCTTTAAGATGGTGTTGCTTTTCATACAATATCAACCTTAGTTAACCAGTTTTAGGCAATTATAGGCAATTATCTTTTCCTCTTACTAGTGAAACATGTTACATTCTACTTTCATTGATTCTTATCAACAAATGATTTTTTTAAATATATTTTTATTTATTTATTTATTTTTGACAGAGAGAGAGAGAGAGAGAGAGAGAGAGAGAGCGAGAGAGCGAGAGAGCGAGCGAGAGAGAGAGAGATACAGAGATACAGAGACAGAGAGAGAACTGAACTGGGGGAGCTCCCAGTTCAGCACATGGTTCCGCACGGGCCGGGGTCAGGATTTGATCCTTGGTCCCCGGCTCTGCAAAGTGAGCGCTCAGCCCACTGAGCCATCCCGGCTTCCCCAACAAATGATTTTTATTTTTTCTATTTTTTATAACTATAAGGTAAAATGAGATATCCTGGTTATGTTTCATAAATATACAAATATTAAAACTGATTAGTGGTGTTTTCAAAATTTTGCTGGCAGTTTAAGGCATGGGATGTTTAATGCAGCTAATAAATAAAGCAGGTTACGGTGTGAAATACTGTTTGGTGGTATCCAGCCTTTTGGCTTCCTGGGGACACATTGGAAGAAGAAGAATTGTCTTGAGCCACATGTAAAATACACTAACATTAACGATAGCTAATGAGCTAAAAATAATGGCAAAAAATCTCATGTGTTTTTTTTTTTAAGAAAGTTCACAGATTTGCGTTGGACTGCATTCAAAGCAGTCCTGGGCCACATCTGGCCTGCTGGGTGCAGGTTGCATAAGCTTACAGTATACAGAGGGTGCCAGAAAATATATACACATTTTAAGAAAGAAAACCTGTTGAAATGCTAATACTCAATATATACAGATAACAAGAGATGAATACAAGTCACGTTTGTCTTACGCAATTACAAGAGGTGCTCAAATTGGTTACTGTCAACATCTAGACACTCCTGGATACGGCGAACTACATACTGCTTGAGCAATAGTGGCCAAAATGTTCACTTCCATTGCCGTGCATGCCGTTTCAATTTACCATGCGTCTCAAACTTATCACAAATGTGTGCAATTGTTAGGCATGTTGGAAGTTCTGTTGCATACTGCACTCCATTGTCATACTTCCATAATGTTCTTGAATTTCAAATGACACTTCAAAATGGTCTTGCACTCCTCCAGTGAAAACCTTGCTTATGGCATTTTGTTTGTCCTGCCTTTTGCATTATGATGCTAGAGTTCATTTGATTTAACACCATCTTTTGAGTGAACATCATACTACACATTGCTACCGTAATTCAGATCAACTTGGAAAGTAATACATAGATGACATCCCTTATAATATGTACTAATTTTTTTGGCACCCCTGGTATATATCCAGCTGTACATTAAGAACTGTTGGGATATAAACAGTGCTAAGGCAAATTTCTGGAATTCATTGTTCAGCTTTGGAAGGTTTGGTAGTAATGATATATTAATTGATTTTTTACATGGCAGAGTAATGGAATACTTAGATATAAAAAAATCTTGACAGGTTTGGTAGAAAATAACATGTTGCTTATAGAAACAAAATTAGATGAAATTGTTTGAATCTTATTTGAAAGATAAGAAAAAGGAAGAGGTTCTATATAGAAGTGACTTTTATTTTTATTTTTTTAAATCATATTTGTAGTTTAAGTAGAAATATTTTGTTCCTGTTTTTATGAAATGAACTGTTACTCAGCATTAAGAGCCGTTTCCTCTGTGCACTGTGCCTTTACACTCCTGATTTCCTCCCTGAAGTTCTTGGGAAAATGTTTTCTAAAAAGCTAAAGGCAAACTGGTTATTAATATGGGTACCCACTTAATCTTTTCTGTTTGTTGAAAGGGAATTGAATAGCCTTTTTCTGCTGCTGTTTCTTGTTTTTATTTTGCATTGTGGGAAGCTTTTACTGAGCTTCATTTTGTAGGAAGAGTTTGAAGGAAGTGTGTTAGCTACATCTGTGCTGGTGAGTGTCCTTTGACGTAAGTGTGATTTAGGAGCAGTGTTTTCTTGGGATTAGTTTTACATTTGATTCATTCTATCCTTAGTTGATTGTGATTTACAAACTATTTCAATTTTCATGAAAGGTTTTTAATTTTGATCAGCAATAAAATCTTTTGACTTAGTTTTCAAAATAGCATTTAAAGCTTGAGCTTTTGAAAATAAATCTATTTGATGTGAAAGTCAGTGGATATAGGTTGTAGACTGAGTAAAATAAATTTGATATTCTTTTTATTTATTGCCCAAACACATGGTCAAACTTCAGGTTTATTTGTGTAAAAGAAGCCATGATATTATTACTGTTGTTATTATTATTAATACATTCCAGTGCCTATAGTGCTGTTTGTTAGAAGCAATCATTTATACTGTCTCATAATGTCTAGAACATACTTTTAATATTGTTTCACATTCAAACCTTAAGAATACATTGAAATTTTAGTATAGTTAAAATCAGTTCATAAAATACTCTATCCTGGCCAAAGACCGCAAAAGAGGTCTTGGTTGTGTGGTTTCCTCCTTTTCCCCTCACTAACAGAGGTTTTTTTATGTTGGCAGCGGTTTCCTACAAGGCAGTCATCACTCCCTGATTTCTTCCTTCCTTTTCTTCCCACATACTAGGACTCTTTCAAAGAGTGGGTGACTGAAGACAGACTGATCTTGGATTGCTTTAAGGAAATGGAAATGTGTTCAAGAGTTGTGCATGTGGGCAAGCAGCCTGTATGTATTAGTTCATTGAAATGAAAGTACCCTTTACAACCAAAACCTGGACTGTCAGAATTCTTTGCTTGAGTTAGAAGCATTCCAAAGGCTCACTTAATTTTACTTGTAATGAATGCATGTACCTCATCCACACATTAAAATTATTCTAATCGCTTCATCGGATCATTGAACAGTATGTAGACTTTAAGAAATTGTTCATTATGAGCTTTTTTGAAGTGATAGGCCATGCAATTATCTGTCTTTTCTTTATGCTTTCCATAAAACAGCTCACAGTTTTAAGGCAGGACCTTTGCCACAGCAGCTGCATAAACTGCCGGTTTACTTTTGGTTTTGTCTTTTGAATCATCTTCAGGAGTGCAGAGTGAAATGTGAATAGAGAGAGCTAGCCAGTTCTGCAGGATTGTGTACATGTGTCTCCATCACAATAAATTTTAATGTATTATTCTTTTAAAAATATTTTTGGCGTTCAGAAGAGGAAGCTTGCTCTTTCATTTGTTTTTGTCTTATTTCTTTGTACAGAGAAGCATCTGAGGTGTTCTCAGAACTGGATAATACTAATTCTGACTCCTTATCATGATACCTATTTTTCTTTAGCGTTTTCAGAGAGAACTAAAAATAATGGGCTGATTATGGGTTATGGAGACATAAATGGAGAAGCAGTTGATGTCTGAAACTATAGCCATGATAAAACCAACTTCTTATTACAAAAATATCTTGCTAGTTTCATTTTTGGTTTTTATGGATATTTATATTTATACACTGGATAGTAGCTTCAGATTAACATCTTGTATTCCTTTGGTGTGTTTGTTGGTAAAGCAAGATAGTGACTTTATAGCATGGTAAGTGTTCCAAACCGTTTAGATTCTGACTGCTTTTCCATTGAAGTTACGCTATAGGGAACTCATAATAATACAAACTAAACTGCTAATAGAATCACATGATACATGAAGCATGTAGCAGAATTCAGAGTAGTTCAGATAAGATAATATAGAAAACTCAGAGTTATCTAGGAAAATTTCTTTCAAATTTTTTATTATTCTTTAGTGCCAGCATCTAAATTATGTGAGTTCATTTTATTTGAGTTATCGATGCAACCTTAGAATGGGAGTTATTTTTCTCACTTCCTCAACTATTGAAAACTATTTTATTTATATCAAGTTAGAGATAGCTTAACATTTGGTAAGAGTATTACTTAGAATAATATAATAGGAAATTAAAGAAAGAGTTAAGATGTGCCTTTAAAGAAAAAAATTATAATCTCTTAACCTAAAGAAACTGGACTAGGAGGTTGGATTTATTTGGGATCTGCCTGCATGTTATATGTATTATAGGGCTATTATGTACTCTCTGATTTCTAATGCTACCCTAGAAAGAGGTAAACACACTTCCTTAGAACCCAGCAAATGACCTCGTCTCATGTGATCCTAGGAACTGAAAAATACTGATTAACTTACACTACTGAACTTGTATCCTCTCCTATTGAAGAACTGGATCCTTAAGGGCTATTCAGAATTAGACTTGGCTCTGGGTTTTATGTTTTTTGCTAACTTCTCCCAGTTTTTAAAATTGAGATGCAACCTTGCTGATAAAATCATCATGGTCTGAGTTTTTTATTTAGGTCCAGTAGATGAACCTACTCACAGATGTAGGTTTGATCTTAAGATACACCTTGCAGTAAAACAAACGAACAACAACAAAATGAAAATCTTAAACTTTCAAATGAAATAGTTAAGAGACTTAACTATTAAATGTTGTGTTATATCTCAGCTCTGTCTTGCAAGGTGGCATGATAAAACAGGTAATACTGTTATCATTACTAGAAACAAACCAAAAAGTGTATTTTTAAAATTTAGTTAGAGGTATTGTGTATTAAAGCTAGTACAGGTAACCGTTAGAATGACATGGGGGCTGAAAAATCTGCGTATATCTTTTCTTGCTCCTACAACTTAAACTTACTCCTTGGTATCCATGGGGTTTGGTTGCAGGCCCCCCGTGGACACCGTAATCACTGATATTCAGGTCTGCTATATAAAATAGAGTAGATCTGTGGTTACAGTTGTCCCTTTGTACCTGTGGACTCCCAACATCAGATCAAAAATGGACTCTCACAGCTCAAACTCGTGTTGTTCAAAGGTTAGCTGTACTTTGATAAAAAGACTAATACATGGCATAGAGTGACAGATGTCTTATTATAGAATGACTTTGTAAACTTTTTGAAAACAAATTCATAATTAGAAATTTATATTATTGTGTGAATTTCTATGTTCTGGTTTTCTATAAGTACTTTTCAGACTTTGATCGTTTCCAGGATGTGAGGCTCAGACAGTCAGTGTATAGTCACAACTTCCATGTTAGATATGGAATTAAAATATATACTTTTTTATACTTAGGAGAGAGAGGGAATGAAGGGAGGGCAAGTTAGCTATCATTTTTGCATTTTTTTGTAATGTAGCAGGACCATAGAGTAAATGATGGATTTGTTTGTTTTTCAGATATGAGGATCAATGATGCTGACTGCTGGGTTCGATGAAGCTGGGCATTTATAACTAGATTCATTAAGGAATACAAAGAAAATATTTAAAGGGATCAATAATGGTGTCTTCTGGTTGCAGAATGCGAAGTCTGTGGTTTATCATTATAATCAGCTTCTTACCGAATACAGAAGGTAAAGTGCAGTTTAAATTTTATTTTTTTCATCCTGGAGAACTTAAACTATGCAGTCAGAAGTGGATAAAATGAGTATTATTTCATTATTTGGAAATAAGTGTTAAAAAAGATATTCTGAATGTCAAAACTTTTTTTTGGGGGTGGTTGAATTGTTTTCACTACACAGCTTTATATTTATAGTGAGTAAAAAAGTCTGAATTTATGTTTTACATAAATTTTTTTCTAAAGATTTATTTATTGTTTTTGACAGAGAGAGAGAGAGATAACAGTCAGAGACAGAGAGAAGGGGGAGGGCCCAGAACAGTCTCCATAGTTGCACATCATTGGTTTTTCCACATAGTTTCATTCCACAGGTGGGCAGGGCTGTACATGGCAGGAACTGGGCTGGGGCCTCGCCCCGGTGAGAACTGAACTGGAGGCACTCCGCAGCCCAGCATATGGGTCTTCACGGGCCAGGGCTGGGATTCGATCCTCGGTCCCCGGGGCTGCAAAGCGAGCACCTAACCCACTGAGCCATCCCGGCTTCCCATGTTTTACATAAATTTATAAATATAATCTGTACATAATTCTGAGAGAACTAAATCACAGCTTTGTTTTGGTATATATTGACTGAATTTATTTCAGTAGAGTTGAAAGTATTTTGTGACAACTGTTCATTTTTAGTTTTGTCTGCTTCTTAAATGTGGTCATAGTTCTAACAACAAATACAAATTTTCATGTCTTCTGGAAAATGTTTTTTTTTTTTTTTTAGTAGTGCTTCCTTATCTGTATCTTTGAAGACAGATTTGGTTTTTAGAGAATTTACCACACTTTTGAGGCTTAATGAAATAATTGGTACCATCATTTAATAATTACTGTATGGACGTCCTGGTACTCATATTTTTTTAGTCTTACATATTATTTCCATCAGAAAATATTCCCTTCCAAGTACTTTTTACAGAGCATGTCAGAAGTTAACATGGAGCTAAGATGTGTAAATATTACAGCTAGTTCATAGTGGGAGTTAACTGTTTTTGGCATGATAATATATTAATCTTATAAAATCTGTAAAGGATATAAAATCTGAGAAATGCATATGAAATATAGTGGAGTTTTTAGTTCCAAATAAATATTCTTGAATAAAATATTTTAGAATTTTAAAATTGGTTTTATGTGTATTTTTAAGTGATCACATTTATACCTATTAATGAAATGATAAGTGGAGAAAGAGGGGTACTGTCAATAGATAGAGGCAAGCTTATTATTCCAGTCTTTGTAATAAGTTTCAAAATGTTCACATTTTAATTTCACTGAAAGAATTTTATTTGAATTGCTTGTTTTAATATTGGTTATTTTCTCCTTGCCCTGCCAGTCCTCTCTTTCAATATGCTGATATAACTTAAGAATATTATTCAAAGAAATTACAAAGTCAGCATATTTTAAAATACTAATTTCTATATTCAGAAAATAAATACTGTTCCACTTGGATTTAAGTCACATGAAAATTACAAATGGGTTAATGTTATATTTTCAAAAGGTATTGCTCTTTGCATCAGAATTAAAAGATACATCAGATCTAACATTAAAATATAATATATTTGAATGACTAGCACTGCAATGATAAACAACAAACAGAAACTTAGTTTCATAATGAATCTCTGGCTTGGATTGTTATGAAAATCTTATGTAGTCTATAATTTTGCATCTGCTTTTTCATTGGGTGAGAGGAAGTGGCACTAACTGAATTCCTGCTGTTATGTTTGAATGTTTTTATACATTTAAAAAAGATTCCAGGTGTGGACCAATGGCTCATTTGTTCATATAACGAAAAAATTCCTATCAAGATAGAGAATATGTTGCTGGTACAGTAACTTAACCCAGGAGGGGGTTAGTGAACAGAGATTTTTTCATGAGTTACTGCAGTTTTATTTCAAGTGTGTTACCTGTCAGGTCATATCTTCTGTTAATAAGAGAAACTTCAGTTTTGATGCATCAGGCTAGGGGCTGTTATTTTTGAAGTAGTCCCCTCCTATGAGTAAAAAGAACATGGAACCAACCTGCACTGCTAGTTGTGAGAGTATACACAGTTAACACTCACTGTTTTGGATCTAGCATCACATGGTTTTCTTTGTGAATACCTATAGAGAAAAGCAATCAAAGCTAGGTATGAGAGCACAGGAGAGAAGATATGAAATTAACTACTCAGGCATTAAGGTTCTTCATGGCCCTTTCTTGGTTATTACCTTTTCAAATATTACAGAGATGGGCACTTATGTAAGTACTTGTGTTGTTACAAATAAACTCTGAATAGGTTTCCTAGGTGGTTTTCTTCCTCATTCCTCATTTATTGAGTGACTAAATTGAGCCAGGTACTTGGGATTCAAAAAAGCACAAGGCATAGTTTCTGCTCATTAGGAGCTCCTTGTCTTGTGCAGGGATTGAAATCTCAAATACATGTTGGGGCCAAAGTAACTTGAGTGTATGTAGCAGGCCAATGGAGGTCTGCAAGTAGATAGAAAAGAGCTGGAGGACCTGTGATTGCCATCCCATTATTTAGTCTTCTTTTGTCAGTTTTCTGTCTTTGCTATACAAATCAGCCATTAGATTTTTAAGTAATAGCAACTAAATGTTTTTTAAACAAAACATGCCTGTGCATTGTATGTATTTAGTCATGAACCATGCCTTCCTTTTCAGAGCTTCTTTTCCCTTCTGTTTATAGTAAGTAGTGTTTTACCTTAGTATGTGACTTGAAAAGCTAAACATAATTTAGGATTTGTTTTACTTCTGTACACGTGAGGTATAGAAGTACTTATGAGGGGGGAACATCAAAAAGAACAGAATTATTTCTTTGATGTGAGAGTGATTGTACACTTGGTATTTGTTCCTCTGGGTCAAAGGTTAATCAAAATTTTTATCTGGAAGTTTTGAGAAGGTTGAGTCACAATTTGCAGAAGAAATATCTCAAGTTGTGGCAAACAGATAACTGGTTCTCTCATCATGACAGTGTACGGTACCTGTTCACACTGTGCTGAGTGTTCAGCAGTTTTTGACCAAAAATTGCATGAACACCTTGCTCCATCTTCCCTAGTCACCTGATCTCGCTCTGAGTGACTTTTTTTGTTTTCCTTTTTTGTTTCCCTGGATAAAAAAGTCCTCAAAGGGAAACATATTGCTGATGTGGAATAGGTGAAGCAAAAAATGGCAGAAGCCACAAAAAGGCATCATAATCCATGATTTTAAAAACTGTTTTGAGCAGTGGAAAAGTGTCTTGATAGGTGCATTGCATCAAACTACTTTCAAGGTGACTGAAATTTAACCATGTAAGAATAAATACACATTGTTTAATAAATAAATTCCAGTTTTGGGTCCCCGCTTGTATTTGTTCTATGTTCAGATGAACATTATAAACATGTCATGTTTTGTGTACAGATAAGAGCAAATCACTAAGCATTTTTATGTTTTCCTGTGTTAAAAGCTAATTACATGTATAAAGAGGTTTAATTGTTAGAATTAGCACATCTCCCTCTATCTGTCTCTTTCAGTTACATTTAAGAATCCAGTCTTACCTTTAAAATATACTTGTTTTTGAAAAATAGCAACAATGTTTTGCTTATCCTTAAATTCTCTCCTCCACTGTGTAATTTTGAAAATTCTGTTTAGAATTTCCAAATTAAAAATGTAAAAGACCAAACTTTCAAAATATTTTATTTTTTTTAGAATTGATTTTAGTTTTATAGAACTAACCTCAAGCCCTTCAAAAATCTGTTTTGTTGAGAAACCTAGTGCGTTTTGATTTTTTTTTGCCAGTTTTTATAAGCATAGTAACCCCCTGTAGAATCATGTATCTGTAAGTAGAAAAGTAAATTGAATCTTTCTGTCCTAGAGAATTAAATTATGCTATAGAATGGAGCCTTGGAAAACTTAAGTCAGACATATGAAGGTTTGCTCTAGTGAGAAGGTAGAAATAATAGCAGTTCTTCAGCGAAGTCTAATAGGGATTTAAAGTTGAATTCTTTATGCAGTTAGTATGTGATTAGATTTCATTCATAAAAATTTTTAGTTAATCTAGATTACATTGTTGCTTACCCTTATTTCAAAGAAAAATATTATCCCAGGTATAAATGCTAGGTATTACAAATATAGCTGTATATATTTATATAAATCAAGAAAATTTAAGAACATAGCTGTAGAAATATTATCATAACCTATTTTTATTATACAACAACATAGTATTTTTTAAAATGATTTAAGCACATTTTCGAATGACTTTTGTGTTAATGCTATCTTACTAGAAAAGGATGTTTGGCTGTAGGGGCTTTTTGCTAGCTGTATGGCAGAAAAAAGTAGACCTAGGGATTAAATATGAATTAGAAAAAACTGTTTTGGGCATATAAATATTTATTTCAGAATGGTTTATAACTCAGTAGTAGCTTTGTTCTCCAAGGTTCAACTTAAGAAGCATTAAACTAATTCAGACCTACCGTATATCCATTTATTTTTTCCTACCATTCTTTTAAATACACACATAATAAAAATATATACAATTATTTTCTCCACACACAGTAGTTTAGCATATCAGCTTCACAGGGGCAAGAATCTGTTTTTTCTTTTTTCTTCTGTTTGATCATTGATGTGTCTAAATGCCTAGCCTTTTGCTCTCGAGGCCTTTTTCGCTTGTGCGAACCAGGCACTTGAGACGATTTCGGCCAAATTACGGAAACATTTTACAAGTACTTTAAAATCATTTATAAACAAACAAACGTATACAAATAATAAAATTTCACCAATTTATTTTTATATCGAAAACAACAAAATTTGATCAATATTACACTCTGTAATTAGTTTTTGTGTGATATTTCATAAAACAATGCCCAAGATGCATCTTAGGTTTATCAGGACACGTATCACAGTAATACGTTACTTCCCGCCTACCTCCAGGCGTGTTACGGTCACAGCAAACCTTGCAGTCCCTTTTTGGCCTTTGTAGTCCTATGTGAAGCTTCCCATTTAGTCGGATTTCATCGGAATGCGACGTAGACGCTTGCTCACGATACTGGCGATATGATCCTCTCAATTGCTCGACAAGTGTTTTTAGAAATCGCAAATGGCTGAGTGGCTTTTCTCCTTTTTTGGTCTTTTCTAGTTTATACAGAATGTAGGAATTGATCAGGCAAATTTCCATGCCCGCCGCCCCCCCCCCCCCCAAAAGCTTACGGCACCATTTAAGTGATTTTTGCAGAAAACAATACCTTGATGCATATTGGTCCGCCCGATCAACACCACCCATATATTTTATATAATTCAAAACAATATTGGGTTTCTTGACCATTATTTCCACACCACCTCGTGTAATCCTTTTGACCGTCGACATTCCTGTGTCACCCCTCGTAGTCAAACAAGTGACAATCCTCTTATCTTTCCCCCCTAAAAGTAAGGTGTTACCCCATCGATACGCGACCGTGGATTTTTT
>PVKE010003745.1:0-69782 GCA_004027555.1 Craseonycteris thonglongyai
CACTTCATGTAGTGAATACTAACCAACCATAAGAACGAGATAAAGGTAGATGTCTTGTGGCATGTCATGGCACTATAGAGTTATTTATTTTTTCAATTGATATTATGTGACACCACACTTATAAATGAAATATGTAGTCTTGTGTGATTTTGAACACTTCATGTAGTGAATACTAACCAACCATAAGAACGAGATAAAGATGGAGAAAGGGGATTCCCAAGACTCACACAGACTGAGAGAAAGGGGATCCCCAGCTGGAGAACTGGTCACCTTGGTCTCAGGGCATCACCCCTGTGGGAGAAAGTGGTGGGCACTGAGGTTTTGAGCCAGTGAAATCCCAGCACTGACCCAGTGGCCAGACGCAGTTCTGTGCTGCCTGAGCTGTTCTGGGTGCCCCCACGGGGATCACTCACTAGGGGTGGGCCAGGCTGCACTGGGAGAGGCTGCTGGTGTGTTTGTGGCTTTGTTCTCCCCCACAGAAATGGCAACTGCCAGAGCTCAGCTGCCTTACCTCTGTACCTCCAGCCCTATTACTGGGATTAGCTGCAGTGTGTGTTTGCTGCTTAGGACCTGTCTCTCAAGGTCTCAGGTCTGTTGATACTCTGCTGTGCAACCCAACATTCATTGCTACAGTTTATTCTGGGGCCTGCTGCTAGCTCTGGGAGGGTTGGAGGAGGTGGCCGTGTTCTATGGCTCTGCTCTCTGCCTGGCAGTGGCAGCTGTTAGAACATAGCTGTCACACTTCTGTATTTGGCTTCTGCCCTGATTGCTGGGCTCAGCCGTATTCTATGTGGATCACTCAGGCAGGAATGCTCAGAGCTACAGAGAATGTAACCTGTGTCCTCCCAAATGGCACTGAGCTCTGGGCTTCATGCTTAGCACACTTTCCGCTCGTCTCCCTTTCCTCTGCCCGTTTTCTTCGATTCACCCGCCTTCAGATGCTCCAATGCACCATCTGTCACATGTGTTTGTGAGTTGTCTGGGGAATCCTTTGTTGAATTATAGCTGTTCTACTTGTAACTTCAAGGGAAGACATCAAGAGGGACCTCTCACACCACCATGCATATGACATTACCTCACCTTGTACTTTCCGAACAATGAAATGCGTCCTCCATGAGTGATTCATATGGATTCATTGGAATATCAAATACCTTGCAACTCTTTAACATAATTGGAGTTTTTTTCTATTTTCTCTTCCTTCCTTCCTTCCTTCCTTCCTTCCTTCCTTCCTTCCTTCCTTCCTTCCTTTCTATCCCATTCTCCCATAGGGTTTTAGGTTAAGAATATCATCTCTGGAATCTGATAACCAACATGGATTTAGAACATAGCAGTAGGTCTTTGGCCAAATCTCTTGCAGAAAACTCTTATTCACAGTGTTTTCATCTGTGAAATGGGGATAAATTATAGTCATATCTATTATATGTTATTATATATATACACACACACACACACACACACACACACACACACACACACACACTTTAGTTAGCTTTCTAGTAAATTGTATTTTACTAATATCCTCTTGTAGGTTTAACTTTTTACAAGTAATATCTTAGTTTCTTTTACAAAGTCTCTACAGGTATTATTAAAGAAAAAATGAGAGCCCTGAATTAAGAGGGCCTCACCAGTCTACCATGAAGAAAGACCCAGCTGCTAAGATTAAGTGAGGAGGTCTAGGATGGGACTAGAGATTGGAGGCTATTTGGAGAAATGTCAGGAGTGAATAAAGTGACAGGACACATGTCAAATCACATCCATGGAAGATTGCTGGGGTTAAGCTGAAGAAATCCAGTCTGTTGTTAGGTGGTAGGGATGATAATAGTGATAGAAAGTGAGGCAGCTGGGGATGGAACCAGAGGCTGACTTGTGTAAGGGTTCAGAATATGTCACTCTAAAATATGCTCTTTTGGCATATTGATTATTTCTAATTAAAGGTACTTGAGGAACAGCTGGTTTCTCAAAGCAAAAGGATAATCTGATCCTCCACTATCCTACTAAAATCTGCAATGTGAAAGGTTCCTTCCCTGTAGAAGGAGAGAGAAGACACTATTATCACCAGAGTGAGGGAATTTGGGACTGAGAAGGCGATATAAACAAATCTTGTTTCTTCTTCACCATTTTACTACCACAGCCTGAACTCCTTTGTCAATTCTTCAAAAATTTATTGTTTCTTTGTCTAAAAGATTCAAAAGCTTCCTGCTCTGGTCAGTGCTATGAGTCCCTTACACTGGAATACATTCAAGAAACAAAATAGGAGCAATTTTGGAGAGTTCAAACCTTTGTTGTAAACAGGGCTGAGTCACCCTGACCTTACTTTGTACTGGCTGTATGGTACAAGGGTAATTGGGCTTGAGTATAAATTCTTGTGTCACAACCAGGAGGTGTCTGAACTGGTCTGATGTCTGTGTGTTTGTCCAACTCATTACAAGTACAGTAGCTGCTTAATGAGTCAGCACTTTCTTCTTAGGCCCATTCTTTACTCACTCCCACATTCCTACTTAGAAGTATTACTTGCAAACCTCTTACTATTTGTATTACCTACTCAGGGTTATCTAGAGAAACAGAACCAATCGGGTAGGTATATAGAGATAGATATAACTACAGCTACAAATTAGCTAGCTAGATAGCTAGATGATAGATGATAGACAGACAGTTATAGATACAGATATAGATACAGATACAGATATAGAGAAAGAGAAAGAGAAAGATTTACTTTAAGGAATTGGCTCATGCGATTATGGAGGTTGGCAAGCCTATATCTGCAGACTTGAGACTCAGGAAAGAGTTGCTACTGCAATTCAACTCCAAAATTAGTTGCTGGCAGAGTTCCCTCTTCTTTGGGGGAAATTCAGTCCTTTTTTTTTTTTTTTTTAATTCAGGTCTTCAACTGATTGGATAATGCTCAACTACATTATGGAGAATAATCTTTTATATGTATATATTTTTAAAGATTTATTTTATTTTTTGACAGAGTCAGAGAGAGGGACAGAGACAGACAGAATGGGGAGGGCCCAGAGCAGTCTCCATAGTTGCACATCATCAGTTTTCGACATGGTTTTGTTCCACACAGGTGGGCAGAGAGCTGAGCAGGGCAGGAACTGGGCTGGGGGCCTCCCTGCATGGGAGACATGGCCCCTTGAGCCAGGGTCTGAAACAGGCTGAGAATTGAACTGGGGGCCTCCCACATGGGAAGCAAACCTCAGTTCAGCATATGGGTCCACATGGGCCGGGTTTGGGATTCAATCCTCGGTCCCCAGGGCTTCAAAATGAGCACTTAACCTGCTGAGCCATCCCGGCTTCCCCTAGAATAATATTTGACCAAATATCTGGGTACCATGGGCAAGCCAAGTTGACACATAAAATTAAGTATCAGACTCTTATTTCCTCTTTTTTCACACTCACAAAAATCTGTCTAACTTCTTTTACCAGTTAGCATATTAAATGGAGAATTAGGCTGATTCTTGGAAACTTGAAACTCAACTTAGAGATGTGTATTAATTTTTATGCTCTCATTATTAGGCTTTTACATTAGCATGGCCTAATTTCCACTACCAGGAATAGGATGTGTGCTGTGCTAATGGGAAGTGATATCGTTAGTGTTTTGTATGATCATTCTTCAGTGTCTATGTCCTTTTTATTGGATGAGAGCCCACATGGAGTCGCTGGATGAAAGTATCCTTTCTGCTTACCCCTGCATTAGGAATAACAGAGAGAAAATATATGTGTGCTCAGGAGACAATATCCACTATTTTATAGTTATTTATGTATTGTGATCAATATAATAACTTTCAAGTAACTTCTAGTTGGTAAGCTTTGCAGGGGATAAAGGAATTTTGTAGTAGCTGAAGCCAGTGTCTGCGTCCATGTTGGGATGAATTTTGCTTATGCTTTAAGTGATACATGCTCCTCCGTGAAATTTAATAACTGACCAATTTAGGGGGCAACATAATTAGCACAATAATGACAAAATATAATTAAAAACAAGGGCCATCCTTTTCAAGCCTTATGTAAACATAACATGCTTAGCTTATAGACAATATTTTTGAATTAGAGTAATTTTAATCAATTCAGTGTCTAAATAACACAATTGATTTTATTTTCACAATATGTTTAGTAGCCATATTCAGTTTACCTAACAGCATAATTGTGTGAAACCAATCTTATGAAGCATGATGTAATTTTTCTTTGTTAATGTATGGGAGGAAAAAAACAAAAACCTTTTCATGTTAATCTATTTGTTCCCATCAAAGATTAAGAGAATGACAGGTACTATAGGTTCCTTAAAGGTGGAGACTAAATCTATTTCTCCAAGCAAGGGGAGTTAACATGATGTTTTGGCTCAACTG
The DNA here is from genome assembly GCA_004027555.1 of Craseonycteris thonglongyai. Taxonomy (NCBI): domain Eukaryota; kingdom Metazoa; phylum Chordata; class Mammalia; order Chiroptera; family Craseonycteridae; genus Craseonycteris; species Craseonycteris thonglongyai. Next base: position 4,347 of record PVKE010003745.1, read on the forward strand.
ATGATAAAAAGTTGGCTGTTGTTACCAGAGTAAACCAGGGAATAGGGCAAGTGATGATGGAAATGGAGACACTTAGTTCTAGTTCCTGTAACTTTTTTCAGTGATTTATTAACTTAGGTGGAGCAGTTAACCCTTGTGAGGAAGGAAATAATGCAAAACTGTATAGTCTAGAGAAAAATAAATACAAATGTCCCTAAACCTAAGAGGAGAACCAAGCAAATAAAAACTATACTGACATACCATATTTTACCTTCATAGGCAAAAATCCAAAGATTTGACAATTCATCCTGTGAGTAGACTTTGGGGAACACTCACCACTATTGGTCACTGCTGCTGGGCCTGCAAAATATTCTAACACATGGCAGGGAAACTGCATATCTCTTCAAACCGTCCAGTGCATGCATCCTTTGTGCAAATTATTTGATTCTTGACCTGTTTTTTGCCCTTCTCTGTACCACTCTGTGCCATGACAGGCTGAGCCTTTGGAAGGCCTTGCCCTGGCTTCCTTATAGCTGCCTTAAACCACTAACGTACTTCAGTGGATTGTTAGCCGGCTGGTTGCTTTGATGGTACCATAAACAAGTCCAAGAGACATGTGGGGTTTCTAGCCTGTCTCTCCTGTCTCCTGTGAAATCTCCAAAGTTTGCACGGTTGAGGGGAAACATTCTCTGAAGCTATGAAATACAGGCCTTAAGTGAAACATGTAAAGAGGTGGCATGGGTAAGATTAGTGGATCCCAAATCTAAATGATCATCAGAATCCTCTAAGGTGCTTTTCAAGTTAATGCAAATTCCTTGGCCCTACTGCAGGCCAATTGCATCAGAATCTTGGTGGGCAGAGCTGGCCATCTGTCCTTTGCAGATCAACCTGGTTGGGTAACCACTGACCTAAAGGAGTTTCGCGAGTTGCTACATCTGATCTTCAGCACTGACATGATGGATGTGTAGTCCTGTAAAATAACAACTGAAATAACAATAACACAACAATAATAATATAATAGCGAATACCTTTCTAGTATTTATTATGTGCCAGTGCTGTTCCAAACACTTCACATATGTTAAATCATTGAATCTTCCTAACAATCCAGTCAAGTAGGTACCTTTATTATTACAACTTTTCAGGTACAGAAACTAAGGCACAAGGTGATTAAGTAACTTGTCCGAGATGACACAGTGACAGTACCACTTGAACAAAGGCCATTTGGCTCTGGAGCCTCCAGATTTCGGAGAAATTCTGCTTCCTCTCTTAGATTTATAATCTAATAGTATATTGGCAATAAGCTTTGAGTGGCCTCTTTGTAAACAATCCTGCTTAGCATTAAATTATAGATTATTTGACACTTTTAGAGCTAGAACCCTTTTACGTAAAACATTTATTAACGTCTTAAAGAACTTGTATTCCAAGGGATACAATCTGATACATGATAATGTAGAGATAGTGTGTCTTGATTACAAAGGTAGAGAAAATAGTATAATAAACACCCACGTAGTCATTATTTAGCTTTAACAGTTATCAACTCACGTTCACTTGTTTTGCGGTTTTACCCCTAGCCACTCCCCTGCCACTACCTATTTTGCCAATGCCAGACTTCACAGCATTTATTTCAGGACATGTTTTAATAATGAAGTTTTATGCTATTTTAGTGAGAAACATCAGTGAGAAAAAACGAGGAAGCATTAAAGACATATTTACATTTTAGTGAGAAGGCAAAAAGAAAATGATTTCAAAGAATAGTCAGTTGCCACCTATTTCCACAATAAAAGAAATAGGCAACATATTTCTCTTTGGAATGAAGCAAAATAACAATGGGATGTTAATTACTTTTTCAGAATGCTTTATAATTCACAAAGCACGGCTCAAATAGATCTATGAAGTAAGTCGGCTCTTATTCCATTTGAAAGATAACAAATAAAGTTCAAATTATTTATTCACTGTGTCTTAGTTTAGGCTGCTATAACAAAATACCTTCAACTGGGTGGCTAATAAATGATAGCCATTTATTGCTCCTAGTTCTACAGGTGGGAAGTCACCTGTGAGGGTCCTCTTAGGCTGCAGACTTCTCCCTGTGCCCTCACAGGGCAGAAAGGGCCAACAAACTCTCTGAGGCTTCTTTTTTATAAGGGTACGAATCTCATTCCAAAGGTCTCCACCCTCTTGACCTAATCATCTCCTAAAAGCCACACCTTCTAATACCATCACCTTGGGGGTAGGGTGGGGGAGGATTTCAACATATGAATTTGAGGGGAAGACAGAAAAATTTGGACCACAGTATATTGTCAACCAACTGGAAAGTGACCGAGCTTAAAACTTAAGCTAGTCTTAAATCCAAGTGCTTTTTTCTTTTCACTACACACTGCGACTACAATCTCAATGAAGGACCAAATTTCTATTAGCCTTAATTACTAGTGATATTTTGTTGTAAGTGTCAGAATAGCAACTAAAGTAAGCTTATGCAAAAATGGGAATTTGTAAGTTTAGGAAATAAAAAGGTGAAGGGGTAGGTCATGTTCAGATACTGCAGATTCCAGGTGCTGAACACAGAAATACATCTCATGCAATATCTTGGTTCTGTGCTCTTCTCTTTTGATCCCATTCTTTGACATGTTCTTGCTAGTGGTGGCAAAGAGAGCCACTAATAATAACTCCAGGTTTACATTCTACCAGTTACCCACCCTAGCAGCAAGAGATTCACACTGATTGGCCCCAGTTGGGTCAAATGCATGTCCTTGGAGTGAGTATGGGGTTAGCTCCCATCTATATGGTGCCCACTGATAATACGGACGTGCATCTAAAAAGGGAAATTTGGGTGCCAGTCCTGGTAAAAAAAAATATGGGAAAAGAGGTCTGGGTACACTAAAGGCAGCAGGTATCCTTGGCACAGTCCTTACAAAGGAACAGAAAGTTCAGAGACATATTTAAGGAATGGCCTGATGCTCCCAATTCTTTCAGTCATTTGGACACTTTGGCCAATCTCAAATCTTTTGAAAAGATGACAATGTTGTTACATAAAGCTCTATACATAAAACTGGAGAGTTTTCCTGGTTTTACCACTGGATGATTCTAAGGCATATTTTGTGTTTACAAAGCAATTTTATGTATGTTATTTTTGTAATCTTCAATATGAGGCAAATATCATCAGTCCTGGGGCCTGGACGTGAGCATAACCTGTGAGAATGCTGGGGGGATAGGTTCTCAACTTGGATGACTGCTGTTTTTTTCCTGACAATGGCATTTTAATTATACCAGTGGGACCAGAAGGCTACAGATCTCACGGAGTTTTTGGCCACAATAAGCCAAGACCTGAGCACTGACGAGGACTCCATCTGGGCAGAGGAAATCACTCAATATGGAAAGGAACAGCGTGTTGTCTATACCTGCTCCTGGGAGTGAGCAGGAAACCCAAGCCAATGTTGTTGCCCCAAAGGACTACTTAGACAAGGGACTGAAAGCTGCTGAAAATCTAGTTAGTTAAGCAGAAGACAGACTTGAGAGACTGTCCTGAGCTCAGAAGAAAAGGACAAAATAATGAAAATTATAAAAGCTGCAAGTGGGACAGGTGGAAGGATCCAATCTGTTAATAACAGCAATTTCACAAAGGGATGACAGAGTCATGGCAGAAGCACTAATCAAAGAAGATGAATTTCTTGATCTAAAAATAGAACCCATTCTGAAAATTAAGAGCAAGTACCATGTACCAGGAAAATTATGGAAAAGGCAACATACCTGAATGTATTCTGATAGAATTTTAAAACATGGGTTCAATGAGCATTCAGAAAAAGTAGTTATCCACAAAGCAATGAAAACATCAGGCTGGTCTCAGTCTTTTCCTTGTAGCATCCAGTGTTAGATGGAATCTCAGCCTGGTACCTCCGCGAAAGCAGAGCTGAGACAAGGGCGTAAGTGCAGGCACCTTATGTGGGAGATGGTCACAGAAACAGTGAAGAAAAGCTGATACTAAGTTGCATTTTGACTTGGTTCCTGCTATAGATGACTGGACTAGGGCTTAATGCCTCTGGAAGCTTCTAAGGATTTCAGTGGGAGAGTTCTCAGGATTGTCTATCTGAGGATGGAAGAAAGGAGTATTTATCTAGTGGTGCCCATCCCTCATTGCTTAAGAGTTGCCCCGTTGGGTATTGAGTGCTGGCTGAATTCCCATAGAAAGGAGAAGTGCAGCCAGGTACTTGGATTGCTAGAAGGCAGTTTCTTAGCCGTTTTTTCCCCCTCTTTCATGACAATGATTTTTTTGAAGCATACAGGACTGTTGTTTTGTAAAAGGAATCTCATAGATCTTGAAAATTTTGATTGGGAAGATGATTACAGGGTCAAAAACTGGGATTTTAACTGATAACCCAACACAAATTGTGTGTCATTTGCCTTCTCTGAATCAGTTTACTTATGTTAAAAACAGGCATAATGTTGCTTGACTCAGTTGTCTCACAGAGTTCTTTGGAAGAAAAAATGATACAATGGATATAAAATTACTTTGGTCAACAACAGTTTGCTGTCACTAATCCAATGCCAAAGGGAGTCCCCAGTTTGGGATGCTGTAAAAGTAGAAACTTTATTTAGGTATATAGTTTGTAAAATGAGGAAATGCAGCCTTGGAGAGTGCCAGAGTGCGTTACTCCGAGACAAAGGGGAGATCCACTTATATAGACAAAGTATCTGCCCTTGTTCCTGATTGGTCCACTTTTATGCAAATGAGGAGTCCAAATTTACACAGTTTGGTTGGTCTAAATAGCACGGTCCTGACTGGTTCGAATCATGTTTTCTGATTGGTTGTTATGGAGTCACTCTGGTCAGTAAAGGTGCAAATGAGGATATAACTATGCAGCTGTGATGGGATGGGGGCAAGTCTCAGCCCATTGATTGAAAAATATGATTCCAGGGACTCCTTTAGAAGGTACAGCTCAGAGCCAGCAAAACGGTGCAGGAGGTTTAGCAGCTCGGTCTGTGGCTTTTCCCTGATGGGCAGTGTTCATGAGAAGCCTAAAAAGTAGCTGCTAGACTCTGGTTCTGAATTTGGGTCCAGTTAACCACAAGGAGCCCTTTTGACAGGAATATTTTTGGGGGGTCAGTACTTCAAAACCGCAAGGCATTATACAAAATGAAAGCATTACTTCAAGTTGTGTCAGTGCTTTTTAAATGTTTTATTTGTATGTGTTGTTCTTCCCCATAGAAAGAATATACCTCTGTCTTCCCTGCCCTCTCCTGCCCTCTTCTTGCTTCCCTTCCTTTCTTTCCCTATACACACACACACACACACACACACACACACACACACACACACCCTTACCTCTAGTTTCTTCAGAATGCAACATGCAAGCAGAATACTGAAAGTTAAGTAGCAAGAGGAAAAAGTAACCCGTGGAAGACTTCATGTCCTCTGTGGCTGTATGTGTTGCCTACTGCTGACGGGTGGCCTTGTTCTGAGATACGGTGGATATAAGACATAAGATCATAATACTGGAAGGGACCTCAGATACATTCCAGGTCACAGTGATCATCCAGAGCTGATGTGACTTGCTCAGGTCACGTCCACAGAAGCAGGACTGGCCGGTCACACAGGCCCCTCTGCTACTAGTCTTGTCTACCTCACAGCCGTGTCCTGAGTTGATCCCAGCCCCAGGCAGTTCATTAGAAGACTGTAGTCAGTTGGGTCTTCTAAGCCTCATACCACAGGTCTTTGAGGGAAGGTCCAGCTTGGAGGGACAGGAGCTGGGCACACATGGAAGCTTCCAGGGGCTACCTCCTGCTGCTGCTTTTATCAAGAAGCTGGTCACTATTACTTCAGTTACCTATAAAATCTATTTGGAAAAATTTCCATCTTGTATAAAAATGGCAAAAATAAGAAAATAATACAAAGAACAGTCAAGTGTCTTTTACCCAAATTCACCTATTATTACCATTTTACCATTAGACATGTTATAAAAATTGTGGTAAAATACACAATACATAAAATTTGCTATCTTAACCATCTTTCAGTGTACTGTTCAGTGGCATTAAGTGCATTCACATCATTGTACTCCTATCATCACTATTCATCTACAGAAATCTTTTCATCTTGCAATATTGAAGCAGTCTACCCATCAAACAACATATATACACACTCCTCTTCCTGAACCACTTTGTGGTCGATGGTCACATAGGCCGAGCTTGTAGCTGGGGAAGACAGCCTTGAATTACGTCCCTCGGCCAGTAAGAAACAATACGTGGATAGGACTGTAATCACAGAAGAGAAAAGCAGGCCCAGGAGAAGTTTCTGAAGTCGCCCATGTACATTTATTAAAGAGTGTCAGAGTTCACTCTCCCTCCTTATCAGAGTAAAAAACACGCCCGCTAGTGGAGATTTAAGATGCTACTGAGACATGTGACGCATGATATATCATGTAGGTACACTGCACAACACAGGGGAGGACCCACTGGGGGAGAGAAAAAGGAAAAGGGAAGGGGGGGCCCTAACTCCAAGAGCCCATAATGCTGCTATACCTGTAAACTTTGGGGAGCCACCTCCATTCTCTTGAGTGTGCTCCCTTGGTGCATCAAGCTTTCACTTCAGTAAACCTTTCTCTGCAGAACCATTTCACCCTCTCTCTTGATTTCTACCCTGAGAGGGGCAATGAGTTCTAAGCCAATAACAATTTGGGGGTAAGTTACTCACCTCACTATTTACCCTTAGATACTTCTGTGTATATTTCCCAACAATAAGGATATTATCAGGAAGCTGGGATGGCTCAGCAGGTTAAGCCCTCACTTTGCAGCCCCGGAGCCCGAGGATCGAATCCCGAGGATCGAATCCCGGGCCTGGCCCAGGCAGACCCATATGCCGAACTGGGGTGTGCCCCCAGTTCAGTTCTTGCCAGGGCCTATGCGGGGCCTAGGCTCCCGGCCAGGTTCCTGCCCTGTGCAACCCCAAGCCCCCCTGTGGAGTGAAACTATATGGAAAACTAATGCTGTCAACTATGGAGACTGCTCTGGGCCCTCCCTCTTCTCTCTGTCTCTCTCTCTGTCAAAGAACAATAAATCTTTTTTTTTTTAAAAGGATATTATCTTAAATAATCCCAATATAGTGCTCAACTTTAGTGAGTTTGCAATGATGCAGTACTTTAATGCAGTCTACCCTTCATATTTCAATTGCATTAGTTGATCCACTAATGCCCTTTGTAGCATTTTTCATGCACAATCAAGTACAAAAACAGGTACTGCATTTAGTCATCCTGTATCTTTGTCCCCTTTAATATGGATTTTTCCCCACATCCTTTCTGTATCTTTTATGATTTTGACTATTCTGCCCCCAGCCCTTTATAAGAGCAGAACACTCATCATTTTGTTTTTTTCTGATGTTTCCTTATGATTGCAGTCAGGTTATGCATTCTCAACTGGAATACTACGTACATGACATGTTCTGAGGATCTCACATGGGGAGGTGCATCATGTCCAACTGTTCCTCATCAGTGATATTATGTTTGATCACCAGATCAAGGTGTTGTCTTATTTCTCCACTCTATCATTGCTATTTATTTTTCTTCCTTGCAATTAATAAATAGTAGGTGAGAAGACACTTTAACGTCATGTAAATATCTTATTCCTTATCAAAATTTCTCTTTAGATTTGTATGTAACCTGTTGACGTTTCTTGCCTGTTACAATATCACTGGGATGGTTACAAAATTAGCACATTGTTTTAAACTCCTGCACTCCCTCTACATTTCTTGGTCAACTTTCAACATTCTTCTGGTAACAAGAACACTTTCTTTTTATCTAATCTATATCTATCTATCTATCTATCTATCTATCTATCTATCTATCTATCATCATCATCATCATCATCTATCTACATCATCATCTAATACTAGCATGAACTCACAAATTCTTAATTTTTCAGTGGTTTATAATGAATCATGTTGGTGCTCAAATTGTCACAGTTTTTTTAATATACTTTTATTTATTTTTGACAGAGAGAGAGAGAGAGAGAGAGAGAGAGAGAGAGAGAGAGAGAGATACAGAGGCAGAGAGAGAACTGAACTGGGGGAGCTCCCAGTTTAGCATATGGTTCCACACAGGTCGGGGCTGGGATTCGATCCCAGTCTCCAACGCTGCAAAGTGAGCACTTAACCCACTGAGCCATCCCGGCTTCCCATTATCACAGTTTTCACCAGAAGTCTCTTCAAGCTGGCACCTATGTGTCCTTGTGACCTGCTTCTTCCTTCCTTCCTTCCTTCCTTCCTTCCTTCCTTCCTTCCTTCCTTCCTTCCTTCCTTTCTTTCTTTCTTTCTTTCTTTCTTTCTTTCTTTCTTTCTTTCTTTCTTTCTTGAGCAAGGGTGAGGAGCATGTCCTTACTTTCTGACATAACAAAATGTTTTAGACTTATCTACTGTCTATCCTGCCCTAGCCCTGGAATTAATTACTACTATTTCTTAACTAAGTGGCAGCTAAAATCTCAGGTGAATATGCAGAAAGGGAAAATTACAACCCTGGGGCAGGAAGACTTTAGGCCTCTCAGTGGCCTATGCAAAGTAGAGTGAATAAATAATACAATAATCTGGAATACATGTTTATTATTCTGAGGAAAACCAGATCTGACATGTAAGTTATGCTATGGTTGTGTCAACAGAATGAGGGCAGACTGATAAATTTTGCCTCCACTGTAATTTTTTTTATTACATCAGACATATCTGGATATAACTGGTTCTGGGTAGTCACAACTCCCCTCCATCGTTCTTGATCTTGCATACACAGATACTTACACTTTTCACCCAGTGCACATCAAAATGGAAGAGTGTTCAGACCAAAAAACAGTCAACATGAACTTCCCAACTGAGGCCTGACTTGAATTTTTTCGGCTGAGGGATGCTTTATGGGGGTGTTCCATGGACTGCCTTTTGTTCTCGGGGTCATAATGATGAACCCAAGTTTTATCACCTGTAATGATCTTCTTTAAGAAGTGCTCACCTTATTTTTCAAATGTTTCTGGAGTTCCCGAGAAATGTGAACTCTTTCAACTTTCATTTCATCAGACAGCAAGCGCAGTACCCACCTGGTACAAACTTTGCAGAATCCAAGAACACTAACAAAGTATCTCACTCTCTTTGTAGAAATGCCTAATTTACCAGCAATTTCTTTTTTGTTTGATGGGATGATTTCTATGGATCCATTCTCCAAAGCAATCTTGATGAAGCAGATCACTTCTAGTTATAGGCCTTCTACTTTGTGGATTGTCACTCAAATCTGCTTGCCACACTTTATCTTTGAACCGCCTTACCCAGTGTTTTGCTGTACTCACGTCAACACACTGATCACCATCAACAGCTTGCATTTGTCTGTGAATTTCAGTTGGAGGGACTTTTTGCATTGTTAAGAATTCAGTAACACCTTGCTTTTTGAACGGAACATCTGAACACTCTTCCATTTCTATGTGCACTGGGTGAAAAATGTAAGCATCTGTGTGTGCAAGGTTAAGGATGATTGAGGGTGATACCATGTGACTACACAGAACTGGTTATATTCAGATATGTCTAAGGTAACAAAAAATATTAACATTACAGTGGAGCCAAAATGTGGAATAGAATAGTAGCTTGGAGCATGGACCCTGGAGCCAGAATATCTGGATTCAAACTTCAGCTGTTACATGCTAGCTATGTGTCCTTAGGTCACATAGTTTCTCTACCTGTAAAATGAGATTAGTAGTAGCATTAACAGTATGAAGTGATATAAGGATTAAACTAAGTTACCCATGTAAGTGTGGAGCAGAATCTATAACACATAAAGAATGCTCAGCAAATCACAGTTGTAATCATCAGTATTATTTGCTGGATTCTTTGTTCTTTTTCATTTTTCCTATTTCAAGTTGAATGAGAAAAAACAACAACACAAAACTCATCTTTCTAGCTGAAAACCATTCTGCTGATAGGGTTAATTCTTGTGAGTATATGTGGAGCTAAAAAGACCCTTTTGTGACATAACTTTTGTTTATATGTGTAGAAGAGAGAAAATTTCTAAGAAACTATTACAAGTATTTAAATTAATAATCCTGAAAGGTGTTCAGAAAACAATAGTGGGAATGCTCACTAGGGGGAGCTATTATAACAAATTATGTAGTGTTCCTCTGAAAAATGTTTTAAATATTTTAATGATATTGTAGCTTTGCTTTGAAGTGAAAATTAATAATTATTGTGATGTGTTTTTTGTGCAGACTATAAGTATGACAACTGACTTTTAAAAGATAAACATTAATATAATTTTTAAGGAATACATATTTACTAAACTTTGAAAACTGCACTAGAATCTCATTCCCCCTTGGCCAAAAAGATGTCATAGAAATTGTAAGAACTAACTAATCAGTAAGGTTATGTAATTAAATAAATTTCACATTAAATAGTGCAACAAAAGAAATCATTTAAAGTAGTTGACAACATTCCCTGAAATGACTGTGGAAAGTATAAAATAAAGACAAACTGACACTTTGAAAGTGGTTCTCCCAAGTCTTGCTCTACAGGGGGAGGGAAGACTTACTTCTAATGGAGATGTGGCTTTGAATCCAAGATAATCTAGTAGTTTGGGACTCAGTGTGACCTAACAACAGGGGAAATGATGGGTCTGATTAGTCAGGTGACCTGGGTTTGGGAATCAGGTTTCTTGCTGTTTGATATCAAGCTAGTCATTTAACCTCAGTTGCCTGACCTCTAACAAGTGGTGACTAGAGTTCCAAAGTTTCCTTTGGGTTCTGATACTCTAACATATTGACAATAAACAGCAGTAAATTACTGTAATTACGTTTAAGGTAGTTATTTGCCTAAATTTTAGTATCTTCAGTGTTATAGTCATCACATGATCCTAGTTTTGCTGCAGCTAAATCTCCCCTAACACCAGAATCAGAATCAGAATTTATTTGGGCAAATATTTCTACATGCAATTATTTTTTGTTTTGGTTTGGTTCTTTTTGAAGAGTAAGGAAATAAATTCTTAGGACTAGACTGAGCTGAAAAATGTCTAAGCTGGCTATGTTAGTACAGCTAGAAGAATGAATGAACTAGAGTCTACAGTACAAAGCCAAATACCCAATAGAATAAATACATATTTCTTTAAATGAGCAGTATATTTTCAACCGAAACTCTCATATCTGTTGTAAATGCATTTGAAATGGGCAGCTCCAAACCTTATTTCCACTCTTTATTTTGTTTGAGAAAATGCTTTTCAGTATTTGGAAGACAATTTAGAACCTATTGAATTATATTTAAAAATATACTGTGCCAATTTCAATCAAAATGGATTGTATAGTGTATACCATAACACTAAAGAGTTTCTGATAATTTGCTAGTGAACCAAAACTGTCTAAAGTTTTCCCACTTGTTCTTTTCAAAAATAAGGTCCTCATATACATTTGTAGACCTTGTTAGGATCCTGAATCAAACAAACTACATGTATTACAAGAAGACATTTATGGGACATTTGAGAAAATGTGAACCTTGAAGAATATTTAATGGAATTAAAGAACTACTCTAATTTTTAGGTGTGAAAATGATTATATAATTATGTGGGTGTTTTAAAAAGAATCCTTCTCCTCTTTGAGACATGCACACTGAAATAATTAGAGATGTAATGATACGATGTCTGGGATTTGCTTCCAAGTAGTTCATTGCCTGGGTCGAAAGAAGTGGGTAAAGATATAGATGAAGTAAGCTTAGCCCTGAGTCGGTAATTGTTAAAGCTGGGTTCTGAGTATATGGGGAGAGGGTCATTATCTATTCTCTCTGCTTTTGCATAATATGAAATTTTTCATAGTAAAAAGTTAAAAACAAATCACACGCCAAAAAAAAATCTCTGAAACCCAGCTGTCATTATTTAATAACTTTGAACTTAGTGTGGACCTAACAAGACATCTTTTACTAGAGAAATTTGCAGTTCCAGGTCTTTTTCTTGATGATTGGGTCTGAATGTGTTAATCAATGCTGCCCTGTCATAGCCCCTGACATCAGGAAAATGCTGAAATGTGATTTTTAAATCATAAAAATGTGCCCATAGTAATAGCTCCATCTTTTGCATAATATTTAAATCAATTCATTGATTTTCAGTTGCCTGATACTCTTATTTTAGTAACAAAATAAATGATACATAGTTCAGTAAAGTTGAATCCATTTGGGTTCATTTGTGCTCAAAGTCTAAAGCCAATTAAGATCTACTTCTTTGTTGAAGGTTGGGAAACAGGACATCAGTCTCTGTAAGGCTTGGATTTTTTCCTTATAAAAAGAGAAATCAAGAGCAAAACCCATCTATGTCTAGCGTAGGTTCTTTCTATATTTTCAAATAAAGAATTATGAATATAATGAATGTCTATAAACATCTTATAAATATCTCCATAAAAAACCAATAATACATCCTCAGAACACCAAATTTCTCAATTCCATATTCTGCTTTCCTCCTGGTGTTTTTCTGTTTTCCTTTATAGCATTAACTTCTCTATATTTGCAGTCCCCTGTTTCTTTCTTCATATTCTTTTTTGAATTTACTTCATTCAAGCTTTTGTTACCATCACCCTGTTCTTGTCAAGGTCATGAATGACTTCCCCTTTGCTAAAGTCAAATGTCAATTCTTAGTTCTCATCTGACCTGAGCTGTCAGAAACATTGGACATGGTTGACCACTCCGTGCTCCTTGATACACATTTTTATTTCACTTTCAAATCACAAGAGTTTGCCAGGTTTTCCTTATACTGAACTAGTCACTTCTCAGTCTTATAGGTTCTTCCTCAGATTCTTGATTTTAAAGACTCAGTTCTCTGTACTTGACATCTTGGATGTAAAAAGGCATTTCAAAATTATTATGTCCAAAACAATCATTAATCTTCACACCCAAAGCCCAACCTGGTCCACCTGCATTCCATCTCACCTAAGTGAAAGGCCACTCCATCATTCCAGCCTTTCAGGCCAAATCCTTAAAGTCATCCTCTCTTCCTCTTATAACCCACATCTAATCCTTCTGTGCATCCTGTTATTTCTTCCATCAAAATGAATCCAAGCTAATTCGAACTCTTACCATCTTTATGATTATCACTCTGCTCTTTTCGCCTGTATTATTTCCAAAGCCTCTCAGCTGGTCTTTCTTTACTCATCTTTGCTGCTTATACAGCTTTAGTTGTAACATGGTTTAATTCCACAACAGTGGATATGGGGCTGCCCGGGGTATTCCCTTATGAAAGGTGAGAACCTTCACTGCTGCACCATGCCAGAGGTTACCAGTTGCACTGCTGTTCAGCATGTGGGTTTATACAGTCCTGGGCCAGGGCCTGGCAGGCTGGAAATCAAACCCTGGACCTCACAATTGTGAGGCAAGTGCTCAAATGCTGAGCTATCCCAGCATCCCCTCCACTGTATTTTTATGATGTGGAGACAGCCATAGACTTTCAATCACAAGGGCACTTGCAATATCATTCAGTTTATCCTGGATATTTTTCTGACAAGCCTGCAACAATAACAACTAAAATTATTAAGCACCCACTATCATACAGAGCACGTTGGGCCCATCACAAAGGAATGGGAAATTAGTGCAGAAGTGTATTTGAAGGCCTCTAGAACGAGAGGCAATTCCACAAATGCTTCCTTGGTGATCTGTTTTGGTGTTTAGCAATGCTCACTATGGTTGACCTACTTAACCAGGTGAGAAATGTGAGTCCCCAGCAGGCAATGTGCATACCACAAAAACTATATCATCTAAATCAGGTGGTTTATGGGTGTGACACATTGTATGTATGATCACCACTTTAAAATGGGGCTATCATTTAGGGAGATGCCTGTCCTGTAGAGGTTCAGGCATGGTATAATTTCACATTTCATGTTCTATCTTACCCTCCAAAAGAATCTGGAAGGAGGCAGGGAGGTAGGTGTGGCCTTCTTCCTGAAACCTACTGCTCAGTGCATACAGGTGGTAATCCAGGCTCCTCCCTCTTCTCCCTCTTCCCTGTTAGGCCCTCACTATACCTATGAACAGAACTGCCCTATTTTACACCTCTGCTGCTTCGGTCCAGTGGCTGAGCTTCCTCCTTCTTTAGCTGGTCTGTTTGCCTCTTGGCAGTATGACCAACCAGTGGCCCTCACAAAAATGTCATCATCGTTATAAAGGCCAATGTAAGCAGAGGGGTGCATGAACTCTCCGATAAACAGGATAAATATTTAAAGATCACATATTCGTTCATCTCACTGGAACAAGTGTTGCTTTAGTACCGCAGTTCTCAAACACTGTGGTCTCAGGACTCCTTTACGTTCTGAAAATACTTGAGGACCTCCCAAAACTTCTGTTCATGTGAGTTATAGCTATCAAAATATATCACATTAGATATTAAAACTGAAAATACACTTTAAAAGTTATTTGTCTATTTAAAAGTAACAATAATAAACCTATTACATGTTAACATGGCTAGCATATTTTTATAAAAAATAAAGATTTCATAAAAAAATTAGTGAGAAGAATGGCATTGTTCTACATTTTTGTAAGCCTCTTTGAGGCTTACAAAATCTAGCCAGCTAGATTCTCATATTGATAGCTACCAGTACAGTTGGGTGCCACTACCTAAATTTATTTTAAGCTAATAGCAATTCAACCATCATTGCTTTTATGCCATAAGTGCATATGTCAACACAGTGTGAAAAGCAAAAATATCTTAGTATTGTTATGAAAATAGTTTTAACCTGGTGGACCTCCTTGAAAATGTCTTGAGGACTGTCTAGTGTTTCTATGGACCACTCTTTGAGAAGTACTGCTCTACTATAATTTGGAACAAAAAATTATTTGTTAAATAAAATATTATTTATTAAAAAATTAATGCCTTTCAATAGTTTGGAGGACATTAAAATGCTGCTTACTTTGGAGCTTTCTTACCTCCTGTTTTTTGGTGCTTTTTTAGTTTAAAAGACCTATTCCAAAAATATCTTGGAGGAACTCCTTGGTCTCCAGAAAAGAAACATTTGCAGTATTAAAAATATCTGCAATAAATTTTTCAAATAAACCTTGTGGTTGAAAAATGAAGTCATAGGTTTTGAGTAGAACTGACCTGCCCTTCTAAGTGAAGTATTACTTCCTTAAAACCAAGTTTATTCATTTATTCAGCAGGTATTCACTAAATGTACTAGGTACTATGCTTTGCATTGAGGACAAGAGTATACTGTTCCTAGTTTTCAGAAGTTTATGTTCTAATGAAGGAGATAAAAAAAAAACCTGACGATTGCCATAACCAGCCGGTAATACTGTGCCCGAGGTGAGCACAGGGTACCATAGAAACATACAGAAAGGGCACCCAACAGACCAGAGAAGGGGTGAGGTGGGAGGGTCAGGGAGGCTTCCCAGGAGCTGGCAAGGGTACTGAGGCAGAACTGCTGCTGGAGGAGGAGCTGGGTGTGTGAAGAGGAGGAAGGAGTGGGAAGTGGATTCTAGTTTTAGGGAGTAGTACAGGTAAGGGCTCAGCATATGCCAAAAAGTGCAGGTAAATAATCAGCTGGGAGTCCTGAGCTGAGTGAGGGTAGGAAGGGTTGGTAAACTCAGTAAAAGGTGTCCCTAGAGAGGCGACAGGAGCCAGAGCAAGAGCACATGACCTTGTCTTTCATAGCAAAGAATTACACTTTGTGCTGAAGGCCTTAGGCTAGGAAGACGGTCATGTTTCTAGAAGGGAGGCCATCCGGGGTTGGGCCTGTTTGCTCTCAGATCCTTGCATCGCCTTTCCCTTCTCCTGCAGGCTGCATTTCCCAGGCTCTCGTATCCACTGGCTTCTGGCCTGGTTTGACCAAAGGAGGTATTGTTGGGACATGGGAGGGTGGTGGGAAGGCTGATCTCAGGGCGTTTCTGTGACTCTTTCCACAGCAGGCAGTGTGGCCAACCGTATACCTGCCTTGTGGCTTCCTCTCTCGCTGTGCAGGCCAGATGTCGTTTCTACTTCTGCTGGGTGACCCCAGACTCTGGGCTCCAGTAATAATCGTATTCCTTTTTGTCCCTCCCGACTTGGTGTGGTAGGGACCCTTTCTTCTGCTGTGGCCAAGTGCTGGGTTGCCTTTTTATCCTTTTTTTTTGACTTTTTAGCTCTTTCATCACCTATGTAATTAATTTTCAGGATTTAAATTACATCTGCTTTTCACAGTATTTCCTGGTGGACCTGGAAAGTTTAAAAAAGAAAAAAGAGGGGAAGCCGGGATGGCTCAGTGGGTTAGGCACTCACTTTGCAGCGCCGGGGACCGAGGATCGAATCCCGGCCCCGGCCCGTGCGGAACCATGTGCTGAGCTGGGAGCTCCCCCAGTTCAGTTCTCTCTCTGTCTCTGTCTCTGTATCTCTCTCTCTCTCTCTGTCAAAAAACAATAAAAATAAATAAATAAATATTTAAAAAAAAAGAAAAAGAAAAAGGATACAATTGATTAACATATGGCACAGATCATTTAAATTGCAGGGGGGAAATGAATTGCATGGAGGAATAGAAGCAGAGAGACCAGTTGAAGGTAATGCACTGAACCTGGATCAGACATGCTAAGAGGCTGAATGTAGATAGTGTCTAGAGTTTAAAATGAAAAGAGGTTAATTTGAGACATATTAGGAAGGTGGAAGCCACAATAGATTGCGCCTGATTGGCTGTCAGGGAGAAGTAATATGATATCCATGTTTCCAGCTAGGACAAACAGGTGGATGGTGAGACCATTCCCGGAGGTAGGAAGTACTGGAGAAGGTAGGAAGATGCTGGTTTCAATAATGGACCTCTGAATTTTGAGTCTGTGAGACGAACTATTGGATTGGTATATGTACAGCTTAAGGAAGGAATTTGGGCTGGAGAAGTCTCTGAGTCTATTACCGTATTTTCCGGCGTATAAGACGACCAGGTGTATAAGACAACCCCCTAATTTTACAGTTAAAACATAGGTTTAGGCTTATATTTGCTGTATAAGACTACAGCCTCGGAAGTGGGAGGTAGTCTTATACAGCGAATATAGGCCTACACCTATGTTTTAACTGTAAAATTAGGGGGTCGTCTTATATGCTGGAAAATACAGTATGCTATTGCCAGCCATAATAGTGTCAGAGAGCATACAAAGTAGTAAGTAGAATTAAGACAGAGAAGAGGGAATACCGGAATAATTCAATGGGTTGAGTGCTCATCTTGCAGCCCCATGGTCCGAGGATCATATCCCAGCCACGATCTTTGCAGACCCACATGCTGAACTGGAGTGTGTCCCTGGTTTTGTTCTCACTGGGGTGAGCTTCCCATGTGAGAGGCCCCTGGTTCGGTGCCCACCCTGGGAGTGCTTCCCATGTAGGAGGCCCTGTGCTTCCCATGCAGGAGGTTCACAGCTCATGGGGGCATGCCTCTCATGTGGGAGGATGTGGCTGGTTCTTGCCTTGTGCATCCCTGCTTCCACCTGTGGGATAAAACTGTATAGAAAACTAATGATGTGCAACTATGGAGACTGCTCTGGGCCCTCCCCCTTCTCTCTGTCTCTTTCTGTCTCACTCTCTGTCAAAAACCTAAAAATAAATCTTAAAAAACAAAACAAAACAGAGAAGAGAACAGGGGAAATAGATGAGAAGAGAGGCTTTTGGGTGACTGCAAAATTGTCAGCAGCCTACTTTAAGATGTATGGGACTCCACAGTTCTTTGCTGGACTTTTGACTCAGAGCATCTACTTTCCCTAAGAGGAGGCTGGTTCGAAGAAACTTTGGAAAAAACTGGTTTGAACAAAGAAGAGAGGTTAGAAGGTCATTTCAAAGATAGTAACTCAGATATGGCAACCGGGGATCTGATACTTGAAACTTCTGTTTCATCAAGATCCTTGCACTAAATGAGAATTCAGTAAATATTGTCAAGACTCAGGGTTCCTAAGTACTAATAAATATGAGCCAGTCCTAATTACTACTCAGTACAGTGCATTAGATGTTCCAAGAAGAAAGAGCTTTCTCTGAATGGTCAAGATCATGACATTATTTATAAAGGTGAGGATGGGCCGGGCCTTTAGAACTCCCTGGGGTTTATATGACAGGAGAGGAAGGGCAGGCAATTCCACTTTGCAGGAGAGAGTGAGCAGCAAAAAGGCAAAGAAGTTTGTATCTGTTCAAGAGACTGACAGAAAATAATCTGGAAGAAGGTAGAGCTTATTGGAGGCAATTGGGACAAATATGGTAGTTCCAGAATACACATGTCAGGTTGAAAGACTGTCATGATGAGGAGGAATTTGATTGCTCTATATAACTCTGAAACATGCCAGTTGAGCTCTGGGACAAAGTGATAGGCATCAAATTTTATCTCTGTCGGAGATACCCGTAGATGCCATACCTGCCTTGGGAAGTAGTAAGTTCTCTGCCCCTGCAAATGATCAAGATGCACAGAGGATGCTGGAGAGAGAGATGCGGCCAGATTCATTTTTTCCTAAACTGCTCTTCAAGGCCCCTTAATGGGACTTGAAATTAATTTAATGTGTTGTATTAATTTTCTGGGACTGCCATATAACAAAGCATTACAGGCTGTGTGGCTTAAGTTGCAAAAATGTACTGTCTCACGGGTCTGGAAGCTAGACATCCAAAATCTAGGTGTTGGCAACGCTTCTGAGGGCTGTGAAGGAAGGACCTGTTCTAGGCCTCCCTCCTGAGCTTGTAGATGGCTGTCTTCTCCCTAAATCTCTTCACGTTGTCTTTCCCCTATGTATGTCTCTGTATCCAAATTATCCTTCTTATAAGGATATCAGTCATATTGGAGTAGGCCCGTTCTAATGACCCCACTTCAACTTGATGACCTCTATAAAGACACCATCTCCAAATAAGGTCATCCTCTGAGGTACTGGGAGTTAGGGCTTCCATATATGAATTTTGGAGGAGACACAACGCAACCTATGCCATGTGTCTGTATCATAATTTTAAAAGAATAAAATAGGATAAAAGAGAATGGAAAACATTAGAGGATATCATTTCTATGCATATGTGTGTGTGTCATGAGTTGCGATATAAAATGTCACAGTTAAAATTTCTACAGCTGAGCATTTGAACTTTGGACTGAGGGGAAATTCAAAGGAGGAAGTCACAGCAGTTTTCCCTCCCACTCAGAGGTGAGAAAGATGAATCTTTTGCTTCCTGCTGCTCAAGGCCTGTCAGCTCGGCATAAGGGGGGCCTCAGAGTTATCTGGACAGTTGTCTGCAGGTCTGTTTGGCTATGTCCGAACCTTTCTGATCCATGCGAGTCTATACAGTAGTATCACAGTTCCCCCTTCTTCCCAGTTTTGCCTTCTGTAGTTTCAGTTACCCATGCTCAACTGAGATCCAAAAATATTATGTGCAAAATTCAGAAACAATAAGTTTTTTTTATTGTTAAATTTTATTGGAGTGACATTGGTTGGTAACATTTACATAGTTTCCAGGTGTACAACTCTACAAATAAGTTTTAAATTGTTTGCTGTTCTGACTAGTGTGATGAAATCTCGCCATATCCCACTCAATCTACCAGGGATGTGAATCAGCCCTTTCTCCAGCATCTCCACACTGTACACACTCACTACCTGTAAGCCACGTAGTAGCCACTTCAGTTGTCAGATCAACTATTGCAGTTTTGTGGTGCTCTTGTTCAAAGGCCATTTTACTTAATAGTAACCCTAAAGCTCAAGAGTAGTGGTGCTGGCTATTTGGATATGCTGAAGAGAAGCCGTAAAGGCAATCCTTTAAGTAAAAAGGTGAGTACAGTAAAATAAGATATTTTGAGAGAGAGACCACATTTACGTAACTTTTATTATAGTATGTTGTTATAATTGTTCTATTTTATTATTACTAATTGCTGTTAATCTCTTACTGTGCCTAATTTGTAAATTAAAGTTTATCATAGGTATGTGTGTATGTATAGGAAAAGCCATAGTATATATGAGGGCTGTCCGAAAAGTATCCAGACATGTAATATAAAAAATAGAGGCAGGGAAAGCTGGGATGGCTCAGTGGGTAAAGCGCTCGCTTTGAAGCCCCAAGGACTGAGGATTGAATCCTGGCCCCGGCCCTTGCGGACCCACATGCTGAACTGGGGTGTGTCCCCAGTTCAGTTCTTGCCAGAGCCCATGCAGGAGGCTCCCGGCCCAGTTCCTGCCCTGCGCAGCCCTGTGCCCACCTGTGGAGTAAAACTATATGGAAAACTAATGCCAACTATGGAGACTGCTCTGGGCCCTCCCCCTTCTCTCTGTCTCTGTTTCTCTCTGTCAAAAATCAATAAAATAAATCTTAAAAAAAAAAAAATAGAGGCATTTACAGCTGGATTTTTTCTGGATTCTGGACAGCCCTTGTATAGGGTTTGGTACTGTCCATGGTTTCAGGCAAGCACCAGAGGTCTTGGAACATAGCCCCTGTGGATAAGGGGGGACTATTGGGTGTGCCCACTGCCTGCTTTTCTTCTCCTGTGTGTTGTGCACACTCACCTTTATTCAATTTTAGTCTATAGTTGTGAGACTCTCTTTGTGCTTTTTTTCCCCACAATGCTTTTACTCTTACTTAAAATTCCATTTGTAAAACTAATTTACTCTAAGTCTAACATTACACTGAGTTACACGGTATGAACTATATCTTATCTTTGTTAAGGGAAAATATTAATTATAAAAATATGGCTGTGTGGAAGCATACTGCATTTCAAGTAATTGTGGCATTACTCATAGCTGAAAATATAAATCATATCAACTTCTGCTTGGAAACTCTAGCCAGGCTCCAGGTGAAATTCCCAGTGATAGTTCCCCACTTATTGACAGAGGAGGTAGAACTGGTCTTGGCTGTGTGTATTTTATGCCTGAATAATGCTTCACTCTACTCTGAATTTAATCACATTTGTGACTTGGCATCTTAAATCATCTGGGTGACAGCATTTTTTATGCATTTGAATCAATTGACAGGAAAATGTGTCTTTTTATATAATTGCAGTTTCTCCTGACTGTAGAAAGGAGCACCCATTGGTGGGTGCTGCTTTCCTGGTCAGGCCTCAGGAGCAAAGGTCAGGACCAAGTGATGTAAATTGACAGCTCAGCGTAGGCTGCTTCAGTCACACAAAATTGATAAACCTATTTCTTTTTAGTTAAAAACAATTCTATGCATCGTGATTAGTACAGTGTATAAACACAGCAATTAGGATTCCTCTTCTGCTGGTGAACTATTCAGGGCCTGACAGAGGTAAACTGTGTGGTGTGTCAATCAAGTACAGAGATTAAGGCACCTACAAGTCTGTTACAAAGCTCTTATTTTATGTTTCATCTTCCTTGTTAATTGAATCTTGATTAGGAGTCAGAGGGGATATAAGGAATTTTATCCTGATTCACCATTATAATAAGCTCTTTAAGAGAAATCAGGAGGTTGTATCTTTTATTTCCCTGCATAATTGGTTTAACTGTTACTCTTTTGTTAGCAATTCTGAATTTGAAATGCAGCTTTACTTTTTAAATTACACTGATATAATACAAATGAGAAAGAGACACTATTTTAACTGGTGGAAGAGGTGGCTACAGCCATAAGCTACTTACAAAATATCTCTTATATTAAGTAAAAATTAAAATGATCAAATTTAGGGGATGCCAGCATAGCTCAATGAGTTGAGCTCTTGCCTTGCAATCATGAGGTCTAGGGATTGAATCCAAGCCCCAGCCTGTGCAAACCCATATGATGAACTGAGGAACAACTGTAACCACTGGCATGGCAGTGAAAGTTCTCACTTCCCATGTGGGAATCCCCCACTATTATGAAGACTGCTCTAGGCCTTCCCCCCTTCTTTCTCTCTCTCTGGCTCTCTCTCTCTCACCTTCCCTCAACAATAAAATAAATCCTTAACAAATAAAATAAAATAAAGGATTATTAAAAAAATTAAACAAAAAATAAAATAAAATGATCACATTTATTTGACCATGTCTAGTCTCTGTAAAGCCTGAGATATAGCCAGGCTGGCACAGAGAATGCTGTTTTCCTTTATCAAGTCCATGTCTCCACCCTAAAAAGATAGAAACCAAGTAGTGGACCAATAAGGAAAAGAATTCAAAGGCCAGCCTCTTTGCTTTCTGAGCATCACCACTTATGAATCACTCAACAATCTTGTATCCAGTGCAGGGTGAGTGATAGTAGGGAAACTGCTGGAGTCATAGCCATCCAATCTTGAAAAGTGCATGCAGTCAACTGGGTAGCTCCACCATGCTATGAAGTAATCCTTGTATTACTCTTCTTCTTTTTTTATTTATTAAATTCATCAGGATGATATTGGTTAGTAAAATTACATAGGTTCCAAGTATACATTTCGACAATACATAGTCTATGTGCCTATGTGCTTCATTTTATATTCACCTCTTCTTGATATATTCACGATTGTATTTATCTTGACAACTTTTTTGAATTTCCTCCTTCTCACATTACCAGAGCCTTCCTGAATCTTTCTATTAAATGGACATTACCCAATAGAAGCTCTCTTACTTGCTCTACTCTCTTACCCTAAATATCTGTATTTCTGTATACCCAATCTTGTCTCCTTAAACCTCAAAGAAAAGCTTACCTGTCTACCATCCTCTTGGACATTTCTTATTTAGTCGTCCCCTTCTTCTTTAGAATCTTCAGTCTATTCCACTGCATTTTCTTCCTTTTGGCTTACTACAAACACGCACCAGAAGATCTGGTCTAGGGCAAAGCACTAAGAAGTGAAAAGGCCCAGTTTAGATCAGATTATGGTTCACCTGCAGCTTTCTCTCTGACCAGAGTTTCTATTCTTGCAGAACTCCTGCCTGTAGCTCTAGCTGACCTGGCCACTGGCATGTTACTTATTAGTTAGTCTATGTCTTGCATTGATTATTATTATTATTTTTTACATGTAAGAGCACACAACAATATATAGACGATGTATTATAGAATCGTACACATGAAATCTGTATAATTTTACTAACCAATGTCACCCCAATAAATGTAATAAAAAAATAAGGAAAGAAACAAGTTACCAGTAGGCTCCTTTGACAAGGGACTTAGTGGTTTTTGTTATATTAATACCTTTCAGCACCTAACTGATTTGACAACAAGACTGTATTCTATGTCTGTAAAGTAAAGAGGGATTTGATGTTCTGGATTACCTAGATATATCAAAGAAAACAATCAATTTTGGGGATTCCGAGATGGGTCAGTGGGTTGAGCATTCATTTTGTAGCAACGAGGTCCAAGGATCAAGTCCCGGTCCCAGACCCCCACGCCTTCCGCCCATGCACACCCATGTGCTGAACTGTGGTGTGCTTCCCATGTGTGGGGAGAGGCAGTTCCATTCCTGCCAGGGTGGGCTTCCATGCGGGAGGCCCCTAGTGCAGCACCCAGCTCGCAGATGAAACCATGTCAAAAACTGATGACATACAGCTACTGAGACTGCTCTGGGCCCTCCCCATCTCTCTCTTTCTCTGTCTCTCTATCTCACTCTGTCGAAAACAATAAAATAAATCTTAAAAAAATAATAATTTTACTGAAAAAATATTAGGATAACTCAATCAGAAGTAGATTTGTGATGTAATGTGTAGATCAAGTTTGTCCAACCTGCGTCCTGTGTGGCCCACGGTGGCTTTGATCGCGGCCCAACACAAATTTGCAAAATTTCTTAAAACATTATGAGATTTTTTTCTGACTTTTTTTTTTTATTAGCTCATCAGCTATCATTAGTGTTAGTGTATTTTATGTGTGGCCCAGGACAATATTTCTTTTTCCAATGTGGCCTAGAGAAGCAAAAAGGTTGGACACCCTGGTCTAATGTCAGGGACTGTGCACATGACCTTTTCAATGAAGAATGCCAGGACCCCTTCTCAGACCAAGGCATTCTCTTGTCCCCCTTTTTCATCACTGCAGGCTCTAGAAATTAAGTCCACTTGCCTCCTTTCTTAGCACCTAACACCACCCACTCAATTTCTTAGAATCAGATTCTATCAACGGTTGAAAGGGGCCTAAGATACTTTCTTTTTTTTTGAAGTTTCTGGTATATTAAAATTTAAATGAATTCCAAAATAGGATTATGAAAATTCTGGCCTATCTACCTTTAGCAACGTAGCACTTTTTACATGTACATTGCTGTTCACAGGATAATTACAAGATTTATTAGCAACATTAATGTAGACCCTATAAAAGCTTTGTGGATATGTAATGGGACATGGAGTTAAAATGAAATGTTGATTATATTTTTCTTTCTATTGGTCAGTGTATGTGATTGTCTGTGGTTGTATGCATATTCTTTCTTGGAGGTAACTTCCAAAGTCTAAATTTGAGGCTCTTTTTGTATAGAGGCTCTAGGCCAGCTTGCCTCCCAGCACTGCACACTGCTTCCTCCATGTATACAGCACAGAATTATAGACACACATGCCAGGTAATGTGCCCTGTTTGGAAATAAGATCTCCCCAAGACCTGCTCAAGAATAGTAGAAAATCTTTCAGATATTACCCTAAATATACTACACTTTGGGGGTGGGGACAACAACAAAATATGCATAAGTTACAGTGATACCTTGGAATCTGAACTCCCCCAAACTCGAACAACTTGGAATTCGAACAAAAAATTAAGCAAATTTTGCCTTGGAATCTGCTTTGGAATCCGAACGACAACATGTTGTTCATGTGAGATGTATTGACTGTACGGCCCATAGCTTTATCCGAATGCTCACTCGTTGTTTGTGTGAGGTATACTTCAAGAGCAGTTCAGGGGAATTGGTCTAACACAGATTGTATAGGCAGCAACCCCTACCCCATCATAATGTACGACCAAGCCGTTGCTATAGTTACCTCTCTTATACTCTTTGGTTTATGCGTACGTTTCTGGCCACCCTTATGCTTTGTTACTTAAGTTGTTGTCCAAAGCTGCCTTGGAACTCAAACGTTTTGGAACTTGAACAGGGTTCTGGGATGGATTAAGTTTAAATTCCAAGGCATCACTGTATTAACTTTGGCAAATTTTATAATCATTTTATATTCCTATTCCTGTGTATGCCTCCTGGGCTGACAAGGAACCTGGAAGCTTTGTGATTATGTTCTGCAATCTATTACATAATCTGAAGTTGAAGTTTATCAAAGGCACTCCCATATTTTTACTCCATCTTTTGTGAAGACCCTTTGTTCTAGTATGGTCCAATTTTCTGGCCCTTAGATGCTCAGTGTAGTCCTACATGGCGTTGCTGTGATTAAAGCTTGCTCTTAGGTAAGAATCTGATAAACTCGTTACACCTGGACTTATGTGATTGCTAAGGCATTACTTCTTAGTCTTCCCAAGGACTTATAATTTTAACTGAAGGCAAAGCCTTACTTTTAAAGAGGAATAATTGATAGCATACTATAGTGCTATCTAGTACATAAACTATAGTCCTTTTTTACTATTAGGGATGTAAGCTTCTGATATGATATTCTGCTACAAGGCAATTGAATTGCACATTTGATCTAGAGATCGAAACAGAACTGGGTTGTTGGTAACTAGGGCTTTGTTTCTTGCTCCATGTTCTTAATGCATAGAAATAATAAAATGGGGAAAAGTCATCCCCCATTGTACCTGTTTACCAGCCTATGAAGTACACTTATCTATAAAAGAATGAATATGGTACTGAAGCATTCTTTGGGAAAAAACTAATTCTTCAGGGAAAAGGGATACAGTGTCTAGCATTCCTGCTCAGAATTTTAATGATAAACTTTATTATAGCTTAGTGTATCATTGGCATGGGTTTTTGTAATTTTACAAGAAAATTTCCGTTTCCACATACCCATTAAATATGTGATTCATTGTCTTGGCTCAAGATAATGCCTTATAGCTATATCACCAGCAACCAGTGTCTGCATTGGACAAATATAAGACTAAGTGTGATTAAGCTATTAAGTGTTTTTAATTACCTCTTAGTGTTCTTTGGATATAGTGTGTTTTTTAAAAAGCAGAGCAGAATTGGAGTAAGTTGATATTACAGGGCTTTATAGAGCAAGCATATGGAGTTGGATTATTCATTATAATTGGCAGAGATCCTGCTGTACAGGGTCTTGCAACAACATCTCAATTTCCTTGCTCTAGTGAATATCATAATGAACACATTTACAGTGTGAGTTAAGGAGAAGGGTGAAAAATTTAAATCTTCATAGCATTTTTATGTTCTATCTTCCTTTTTGATAATCTGATCTTGATTAAGAGGTAGAATTAACACCCAGTAGGACATCAAAATTTCTTGACTTGAATGCTTTCCATTTCTTTTCTTTGTCTCTAGGACATACAAGATATGACTTATGGACTTTGTGATTCTGAAACAACAAAAAGCATCTGAAATGCATATTTGTTGTTTTCTACAAGCCAATTATATTGTGATTGCATATGAAACAAGGTAAACCTGGAGGAAAAAATTAGCAAATTAACGTCATTTTTTCCATATTGCCTTATCCTGTTTTAATTTAATCATCCTTTTATGACCATGCTTTCTCCTCCTGTGTCTATTCCTTTAGTGACTAGCAGTTTGTCACTACCTTCCCAGCAAATTTCCTTAGATGGATATAACAGTGACTCATTCTACCCAGTAGAGTATTTTGCTCTTGGTGCTTTTTCACATTTTCTCTTTTTAAAAAAATATTGAATGAGAATATTGAATTTTTATTGAAAAATATTCAATAAAAATATTGAATGTGAATGGTTTCACATGCCATAAAAGTCACCCATTTAAAGTGTAAAGTTCTGAGGAAGCCGGGATGGCTCAGTGGGTTGAGTGCTCATTTTGCAGCGCCGGGAATCAGGGATTGAATCCCGGCCCCGGCCCGTGCGGAACCATATGCTGAACTGGGAGCTCGCCCAGTTCAGTTCTCTCTCTGTCTCTGTCTCTGTATCTCTCTCTGTGTCAAAAAAAAAAAAAAAAAAATATATTATTTAAAAAAAAATAAATAAAGTGTAGAGTTCAGAGGTTTTTAATATATTCATAGAGTTGTGCAACCACCACCACACTCTAATTTTAAAACATTTTAAACATCCCCTAAAGTAGCTCTGGTACCAATTACAATCGTTCCCTGTTCCTGCTCCCCTCAACCCCATCTCATCCCCAAAGGCCCAGTTTCTCATTTTTGGGGTTTACCTATTTTGCACATTTCACATCAACAGAAGCATACAATATATGGTCTTTTGTGACTGGCTTGTTCAGTGAGTATAATGTTTTCCAGGCTCATCTATACTGTAGCATGAATCACTACTTAATTTCCTTTTATTGCCAAATAGCTTTGCAATGTATAGATATAGTACATTTTACTTATCCATTCATCAGTTGATGAACACTTGGGTTACTTCCATGTGGGGGCTGTTATGACTAATGCTGCTGTGAACACTAGTGTGAAAGTTTTTAATAGATGTCTTTTAATTGTTTTCTTTCTTTCTTTCTTTCTTTCTTTCTTTCTTTCTTTCTTTCTTTTTTTGTATGATTCATTCCATTGTTCGAGAGAAGGTGGGAGAGAGAGAGAAACAAGGAGACTGCCCAGAGCAGTCTCCATAGTTGTACATCATTAGTTGTGACATGATTTCATTTCACATAGGTGGATGTGGGGACACCTGGGGAGGGAACTGAATTGGGGACCTCCTGCATGGGAGGCGAGAACCTTTGCCACCAAGCCATCCAGCAATTGCCAGTTGCACCACAGTTCAGCATATGTGTTTGCACGGGCCGAAGTTGGGAATCAATCCTCAGACCTTATGGTGGCAAGGCAAATGCTCAACTACTGAACTATCCCAGCATCCCCTGATTCCATTCTTCTAGTAAGTCTTTGTGATCCATTTGTTGTAATATAATTTTTAAAAATAATAATTGTGAAAAGTCTTTTGAAAGTTAAGGAATGAACCACTCCTTGTTACGTGCCTTAGAATGCTGAGGAAATGGATGCTGTGCAAAACAACTTGGTGGTAATAAATCAACATAATGCGAACTATGTCAAATTAAAATTGAGTGTCTAAATGAGCTGTAATCACAAGCATGCTGCACTTCTCCAAGTACAGAAACCATATATGGCCATCAGGTAGCAAGCTCCCAGAAAGCCAGTCCTCTGGAAGCCAAACCACAGCAGCTAGTTAACAATATAGTAGACTCTCCATTAACCAGAACTCAAGCATCTGGCAAAATTTTTTTGCCAGTTGCTTAAGATTTTTGCTGGTTGCTAAGCATGTCAGTTGCTGGAGTTCTGGTTAATGGACGGTCTAATTACATTTATCTGGCATCTACCAATCCCCATGAATGCCAGTTAACTGAGAGCTACTGTATTTTCATTTGCATCCTTTTCCAGAGTCTGCTAGGCTTCTTCACTGGTTCTAGCCCCACAGTCTGGTTCGTATCAGCCTTGCTTATAGATTGCCCTTTCATATATATCTAGCGGTTGGTCAATTATTGGACCTATAGACAATAAGCATTGAAAAGCACCATAAAAATGAATTAAATCAACTCTCTCCTTCACCCATCAATATCTTGAAGATGAGAAAAATTAGACCCACTAGGTTAAATAACCTGCTTACTGAAACCTATACTATTCTAGGACTCCTAAATCCTAATCCAGGCTAATTCCAACAAAGAGAGTTCTAATATTATTTTCAGAAATTAAATCTTTATTTGAATAACTTAAAAAAGATTTCAATAAACGCCAAAATAATTTCCAACGTTTTTCTTATTTATCAAAACATGAATTTCATTTTTTTTGTAATGGAATATGCAAAGTTTCTCTTTATATACAATTGATTTTTTCAATTATCAGAGGGGCAGTTTAATATAGTGGTTAAAAGAATGGCCTCTGGAAACACATTACCCTGGGTTTAAGTCCCAGCTTGCCCATTTAATAACTGTATGATCTTGAGCAAGTTACTTAACTTCTCTGTGCTTTACTTTCATTATCCTCAGAATGGGGACAATTATACTATTTAATGCAGAGTTGTTGTTGAATTAATGCTGTAAAGTACTCAGAATAGTAAACACTCAGGGTCTGCTATTGTTATTCTGTCATAAAATTCTGAGAACTAGGGGCCAAAGTGCCTGAGGACCTAAAGGGGTTAGTGGTGAGTGGAAGAATCAGGGCAAGAAAGAACCTAGTCACTGGAGCATGATATGTTCCTGTAAGATTGTCATTTGATGTGAACCCAGATCTTCCGACACTTGTGCAGGGCCCCTTTCACTTCACAGGAGGAGAAGTCGGGGAGATTTTGATGCCAGATCTGTATCTGCTTTAATAAATGGAAGAAGCAGATTATAGAATAAAGGTTATAGAAAAGACAGCAAGCAAATATTCCAAAACATCAGAAGCATTTGCCACTGAAGATAGGATTATGGGTGAGTGTGTTTTTATAATTCTCTGTACTTTCCAAGTGTTCTGTATTGAGAATGATCAGTTCAGAAAGGAAAAGTGGAAAAACAAAATTATTCCAATAAAAGTAGAACTTTATCACAATGAGTCAAAAATAGACTGTAACCAAAGGTAGGTGAGGAAGAAACGTTTAAAATCTAGACCTTCATTTTAGAGGGCGTTTGTTATTGAGGAAAGCAAGAACTGACAGGCCCACAGTTAGTTCACTTTATGAATTTTCATTTCAGATAAAAGCTACGCAAATGTTAATCAAAGAGCAAGCAGTTACACAAAGGCAGATGACCTCATTAAGAAGATAAACACAGCGTGTTCTTTTAATGGAACGGGCAGGCTCGTCTTCCCTGGACAGAAGGGACCGCTTCCAAGTGTTTTCCACAAGAGGGCGGTAACTGCACAGGCTTTCTTTGAAATGGGGCGTGAAGCAACCAAGCACTGTACTCCAAGCAGGTAACGCAAATAAAATAACTTTTCTCACCGAAGAATAAGGAGCCGCACACATGCAGCGACGGAAAGGACCGATACTGACACGCTCACGCACACCCAAATCAGAAGCCACAACTTTTACCAGGACATAAGAGGAACTGTGTTTACAGACTCGTTACAAATGACCTAAATTATGTTCAATGATCCTTATTTATACGTCCAGGTGTATCTTTTTCAGGGCGGTTCACATCAGATACTTTTTAATCGGGTGGATCAAACTGGACTAGCATTTTATTCTGTAAGGAAATTGTAGCAACCCACAGACATTCCTTTAAGCGCATGATTAAACGCCGGATGTCCTTACGCAGGATATACTTTTAAAGCAAATGGGTTCCCTGGAAGCAAATGGGTCTCTGCAGAAAATGTGTGGGAGGCGGGAGGAATTATACATACACATACATATGTGCTTTGCTGAAGCTCAAGGTCAATTTTCTCTCCAGTAGGTCATTGGTGCTTTCTTGCATTTGCTCTTATACCTGAATTCGGGTTTTGACCTTGCAGACGTTTCTGGACTTTAAGCATTTTCCATCTTCTTGGATCTTTCGAACTCCTCCCTTTTGGAAACTCTTAGTCCCCCAAGAGAAGCTCGGTACGGATTCTGTGATTGTGCGGCAGGGGTGTCCTGCTGCCGTTCTGAAGATCGTTGAGGGTTGTCCAGGCTTGAGGTTGGAGATCTTTTCTGTAGTAGAACCCAAGAGGCTGTGGCTTCCCTCGCGTGTTTTTGTATTGGCCTCCACTGGGAAAGCGCTGAACACAGGACCCGACAGCGCTCTTCGCTCACAGGCATTGTTGGCCCCTGTCTACCCCAACGCTTCCCAAACCGTCTCATTAATTCCTGGTCAGCAGGAGTGGCCATTGAGCGTCCAGTTCCCAGCCCATGGCGTTTGCAGGAGGTAAAATAGACATGCTCTCTCTCATCCTCTGCTCTCCTTCTCAGGGACTGGGCTATTCTGGACATTCTTTTTTTTTCTTTCTCCCTTGAGTTTCTACTTAGCCCACCACCCTTTTACTACATTAACATAAACCCAGGGGGCCTCCTAGTTCCACCCAAACAGGTCCCAGTCATCGGCCGAAGTGGAATTGTTAAAGTCATCTAGACAATTCAAACCAACACATTTTAGAGAAGTTTTGGCCCTGAGCACACGCGTAATTTCTTTTATCTTCCTCCACTCGCTTTTGCGAATACGGAAGGGGCTTCCTGCGGCTACACTTCAGAACCCCGACATTTGACATTAATATAATTGGGGGAAGGATAGTTAACATTCATCCCTGACCGCTGAATTTAAGTACATTTAGCTGAGATTTCATTTGCATTCCTTCCGTGAGTTACCTTGAATTCAGTGGCTGTTCCTTCAACTTAAAACAAGTATCAAAAAGCTCTAGGTGCTTCGGCGTCAAGGGTGAGACCCAGGACAGGGTGGTCAAGTGGGTGGTGCAGGCTAACCCGGCGACTTGCAAACAGGTGCGGTGGTTCCCAGGCTCAAAGGAAGTTGGGCGCGTCGCCTTCCTCACCCCTACCTACCCTATGAGCCTCTTTTATTATTTTTTTTTTGCAATCTCAGAGTTTACCAAATCGCTCTCATTTATTTTTTTAATTAAAATGCAAATCATTCGCTTTGAAACACAGTCCTCCAAATATGTATGTATGCATGTATGTGTGCATGCATGTATGTAATGAAGATGAGACAGGGATGTCACGACCATGTGCTTACACGGTTCACTCCTGGGGGGGCGGGTGGCTTCGAAACGTACGACTTTGTTAGGACTTGGAACTACAGGCGTGCGTGCGGGCTGGAGGTTCCCTCAGGGAGACGAAGTCCTGACTCCCTACGGAGTGTGTAAGGCGGCCCAGACCAGGAGCCGGCCTCCGGCATCAGCATCGGGGTCGGCTTGCGGAGGACTCGGGCCCCGAGGGTGGCCACAGCTCCTTAGGAGTCGGGCCATCTCTGTCAGCGAGAAACAGGGGCGGGCCACCCTCTTCGAGGATGCCCCCTGCGCTCCCTGCTCCCAGCTGGAGACAGCAGGCACCGGCCTTCCTCCAGCGCCGCGCGGGCTCACACGCTGCCCCACGCGGGATTCGGGCGCTCGCGGTGGTCTCCCGGGGATCGAGGTGCACAGACCTCAGCATCCTTTTCATGGTCGCAATGGAGAACAATGCTGCTATTTTAATTCCGCGATGTGAATAAAAGCAAACGATGGAGACTTCTTCCTGGCGCCCAGTTTTGCAATGACTTACCAATGGCAGTTAACCTGGAGTGGGGTTGACTTGAATCTTAATCTCTCTCTCACACTTTTTTTGGGGGGTCACCCCCTATCAGGTACTAAATCTACAATAACAAGATGTTCAATTCTTTCTCGGGTCACGATATTTACATGAGACCAAGGGGCGGGGGTTGCAATGGGAATCTTTGGGGATCACTAGCGTTCTTCCCTTTCCACTGCCACCTAGACCTTGAGAATGTGGTGCCTGGTGGGTGCGAGGAGGTCGCCGGGGGCCCAGGCACGGGGTCCAGGCGGGAGAGGGTGTGCCGCTGCCGTGCTGCAGCCTCCCAAAGAGAGAAAAAGTTTCGTTTGTAACGAAGTGCGAGGCAGAGGGGCCCAGCCGGGCTGGCCCGGCGCCACGCACCAGCCTCCTGCCGCCCCCTCTGGGCCGGAGCGGCAGGGCGCCGAGTGTAGACCCGCAGCCCAGCAGAGCAGAGTTGCGGGGACACGCAGCGGGTCCCTACATCAGCGCTCTTCTCCTCCACTCTGCGTAATTCCCGCAGACGAGGACTCCCCCTTCTCCCAGGTCCCATTCTAAGCTCTACTGCAGTGAAGGTGTTAGCCCGGTCTGGAAGTTACCGAACAAGGGTGGAGAGCGAAGCAGTGGGACCGAGTAAGAATAGCCCTTTTGACAAATCTCACAAGTGAATACTAGAAGTGGCAAAAGAGAAACAAACAAAAACAATCAGACTCAAGCGCAACCTGTCACCCTTACAAGGCCAGTGCTTGGGAAACCAAGGTTATCAAAGTGGCTGAAGCCTTCCCACGGGAGAGCATGGGCACATGGAGCCAAACTCCAGCTGTGGGTGGTGTCGCTCAAGGTTTGTGCTGGAGCCGTTTGTTTCTGGGTTTAATGATCTTCCAATGGCTGTAGTGACCACCCTGCAATAGTGTGTTACTTTCACATCCTGAAATTTCAAAATTATGCAAGAGTCTTCCTCTTTCCTCACAGAGCCCAGCCCTGCCGGGAATTTAAAGATTGCCCCCCACCAGGGATGGAACGGATTGAGAGGGAGTAAAGAAACCACCCTCCAACTCATCACCCCAGCCCAGAAGCCGGGACGTCTCCGTCTCCCAGAGCGACCCTGCAGTTGAGGGAAATGGGCTCCAGTATGGGAGACGGTTTTAAGAACTTACAGTCCCCAGGGGGTAAACAGATAGATACTTCGGTATCTAAAAACTCCACCTCAATTTGTGTGTGTGTGTGATTCTGTTCCCGTGAAAACTCAGAACAAACAATGATCATCAAAGGGGAGAAAAGTTTAAAAAAAAAGCTCACTGCTCTCATGTCTAAACATCGCAGGAGAAAGTAATAATTCCCATGAAGTGGGTTCCGTTCCCAGCGAATGAAGTACAACTATAAATGATAACGATCGCGGGAAGACGCAGGGATGACAAGTAAATGAGAAAGGAACAGAGAAGGAAAGAGGACGGTGGCGAAGGCGGAAGAGGACGCTCCTTCGGCCTACAAGTTAGGGACATCTATAGGCTTAAGGAGCAACGAATTGATTTGCACAATTCTGGGAGAGCCCAGATGGCCCTTAATTAATCCCTGGAAAAGCAGGAGCTAGGCCGGGCTGCGCCGGCTGCCTGCTCCATTAGCTCCATTTACCAGGGACCAGACGCTGTTCGAGGTGAGGCGCCGCGAGCTCGTGGGGGAACGGGGTCGCATAAGGAGGCGAGGGAAGAATATGAACTGCTTTTCCATAAAAGGGCTGGGTTTTCAGTATTCTTCTCTTTAAAAAGTCATACCCTCTTCGTTTTCTACTCCCTCCTCCCCTTCCCCATTTTATTTAACACAATTAATTGATGCGTCCACGGGCCCCGCGGCGGAACCACACCACTCGCCAGGCCCCGCCTTTGGCCCTACCCACGGGCGGAATGGAAGTGGAGGGGGCGGGGACAAGGTGGGCGCGGCCTTACGGCTCGCCCTCTT
Source organism: Craseonycteris thonglongyai (assembly GCA_004027555.1). Taxonomy (NCBI): domain Eukaryota; kingdom Metazoa; phylum Chordata; class Mammalia; order Chiroptera; family Craseonycteridae; genus Craseonycteris; species Craseonycteris thonglongyai. Next base: position 38,333 of record PVKE010003745.1, read on the forward strand.
CAGCCAATCAGAAGGCGCGGCGCTCTCTCAGCTCGGCCCCGCCCCTTTGGGCCGCCTCTGAGTGACGTCTCCCCAAAGTTCTTATTTTGGACCCCCCCCCAGCTCCCCCGCCCTTTCGTCCCCCCTCTAAAGAGGGGTAGAGAGTGATGCAAATGTTTTATTACCTTTGAGAGCTTCATCTGAACTGTCAGGCCCGGAGGGAGAGAGAGAGAGAGAGAGTGAGGGAGGAGAGCAGCGGAGAGGGTCAACTTGGCCCGAGGACAGGACTCAGAGAAGAGCGAAGCCTGTAAAGACGCGAAGAAAATGCGAGAGAAGAGAGGCGAAGGCGGCGAGTGAGAGGAGGAGAGGGCGCTGGGGGGTGGGGCGGGGTTGCCAGGACCGTTTGCAGAAGTGGACGGAGAAGTGGAGCCGTAGCCGAAGCCGTCAGACTTCTCACACTTAGTCTTTGTTTTTCTGTTGTTGTTTTTTCCTCCTCTTTTTTCTTCTCAATATTGTAACTCTAGTGCCCCGTGGCGCAGAGGGGCAGGCGGGTCGGCGCGCGGAGCCCGGGGCCGTGGGGATTGGTGGCACTGCCCGTTCTGGCGCAGCTGCCCGGGTAACGCCAGAGGAAGAAGCCGTCCCAGAGGCGAGGTCCTCCCGCGGCTGGATGCGCTCTCCCCCCCAAGCGCAGCGAGCGCCGAGTGCGAATCAGCCTCGCGGCCGAAAGAGCAGAGCTTCCGAGTAAGATTAGAGGAGCCCATTGGGCGGAACGCGGCGTCCTTTGAACCTTCCTAAAGAAAGCGAGCCGGCCCCCATCCTCCAACATCAAAGTGGAGATTTGGTGACTTTTAACTTTGTTACAAACTCTCTGGGGCCGGCCTGGGGTTTATTTTGCTTATTTCCCGTGGGGGAGAAGATGAGGAGTAGCACACTTTGAGCAGCGAGGAAAAGTGAGGCAGAGAGAGAAGGGACCGAGGGTGCATCCAGGACTCTGGGAGCGAAAGGACAGCCAAACCCACCCGGACGCCCGCCCGCTGGTCTCCGCGAGCCACCGCCTTCGTAAGTGGCGTGTTTGGACATTGCTGCTGCGCATTTCCGAGAGCAACTCCTGGCGGCTGCATTGTCGGCCCAGGTGGCAGGTCGGCTCCGGGTGCGCGGAGCAACTCCTCGCTCGCGTCCTCCGCGCTCCTCGCTCCCCGGCGCCCCGCCAGGGGGCACGGGCCGGCGCCCTCGCTGCGTGGCTGCAGGCTCCGGCCTGGCTGTGGGATGTTAGCGGTAGGGGCGATGGAGGGCACCCGGCAGAGCGCGTTCTTGCTCAGCAGCCCGCCCCTGGCCGCCCTGCACAGCATGGCCGAAATGAAGACCCCGCTGTACCCTGCCGCGTACCCCCCGCTGCCCGCCGGCCCGCCCTCCTCCTCGTCCTCCTCGTCCTCCTCGTCGTCGCCCTCTCCACCTTTGGGCGCCCACAACCCAGGCAGCCTGAAGGCCCCGGCCGCAGGGGGGCTCTCATCCCTGGGCAGCCCCCCGCAGCAGCTCTCGGCCGCCACCCCACACGGCATCAACGACATCCTCAGTCGGCCCTCCATGCCCGTGGCCTCAGGGGCCGCCCTGCCCTCCGCGTCGCCCTCGGGTTCCTCCTCTTCCTCTTCCTCGTCCACCTCTGCTTCCTCGGCTTCGGCCGCTGCGGCCGCGGCGGCGGCTGCCGCGGCGGCCGCCTCCTCCCCGGCGGGGCTGCTGGCCGGCCTGCCCCGCTTCAGCAGCCTGAGCCCGCCGCCGCCGCCGCCTGGGCTGTACTTCAGTCCCAGCGCAGCGGCCGTGGCCGCCGTAGGTCGGTACCCCAAGCCACTAGCCGAGCTGCCCGGCCGGACGCCCATCTTCTGGCCAGGAGTGATGCAGAGCCCGCCCTGGAGAGACGCGCGCCTGGCCTGCACCCCTCGTGAGTACGATCGCCCGCGCCCCGTTGTGTGCGTTCTGCCCGCTCTCGGGTCAGGGCTCCTGGGGTGCACTCGGGGCGGTTCACCCTCCTGTCTCCCCAGTCGTTTGGCTGCACTGGATTCGCACGATGTAGGCTGGGCCAGAGCGTTCAGTGAAGGATCCTCGCTCTCCAGAGCTCGCGTGGCTGCGTCCAAGTGCCTGCCTGTCCCCGTGAGCCTTGGGCACGCCTCGCGAAGCGGGTGTGCCCGCGTCCGCGTGGAACACAACGCGGGGCAGGGCATTGGTCTCATCGAGGCCCCCGCCGCTCCGGGAACAGCCGGGCCAGGGCCGCAGGCCCAGCCTGGGTTAGGGAGGTGAGGAGGGCAGGAGAGGCCGCTGCACCCGGCCCGCACGCCTGCTTTCCTGGCTGCTGCCTGCTGGACAGGGCGCCACTCCACCTTCGCCAGCTTAACTGGCGTCGGCTCTGCGAGCCGGTGAGGACCGGCAGCGGCGAGCTCTCCACAGCCCTGAGCGGAGCACGTGTATTTGCACTTAGGTCCCGGCCCAGGATGACTCCACTTCACCTGTTCGCTCTTGCCCTCGAGTACGCGGCCCGGGTGAGCCCATAGAAGCAAAGGCCGCAGCCCGCAGCCCGCGGAGGAGAGCGGGCACCGAGTCCCTTCGGGCGGCTCCCCACCGCTGGGCCCTCGCTTTTGCACCTGCTTGGGTCCTGGGGGGCCAGGGAGCCTTGGGCCTGAGCACACCTCGACAAAACATGGCCCTCAACATCGTAATAGGAGAGAAAATCAAACAAACAAAAAAGAAAAAAAACGAGGTGACGCTACAAGAACCAGGGAAAATGCAACATCTTGAAGGGGCCTTGCTTGAAACCAATTGAGTTGCCCCAGGGTCGCTCTCATCTTCTGGGTAGTGGGCCCCCTTGCCCCGGAGTCTCCCAGCCTCCGTGGTGGCGTCTTGTCCGGGCCCAGCCCCGGGTCTTCTCTCGCTCTGTTCATGGCTTTTGACCGAGTCCCCGAAGTTTCCTCTAAGTGTCCGGACCTCCTTAGTGTGGCCGAGAAGCAGTAAATGGAGGCAAGTTGCAGAAGCCCAGGGGGGGCTCCCTTGGGAAGCCTGGCACCGCGGGAGGCCTGGGCGGTGTGGGTTGTGGGGAGACGCTATTGTATTCGTTTTGATGGCCTTGTAGAAACGGCCAACAAAGGCGATGCCCCCTCCCCCCGGCCTCCGCGGGGTTAGACTTGGGGGCCATTTCTCTCTCTCTTGTGTGCAACGTACAAGGCACCCTTTGTTGCGTGGACACAGGTTAGAAAAGCGTTCAAGAAAAAAAAAAAAAAAAAGAAAAGAAAAGAAAGGAAAAAAGAAAGACTACTCATCTTCGTGCAAAGGTTCCCGGGCCAAGCCAGCACCGACTGGACCAGGACCGCGAGAGCGGCCTTTGCCCCGCACTCAGTACACTGGGGCCTAGCGATTGGGCGCCCGCAAACTTAAGCATTGTGCTACCTGGATGTGCTGCTGTCAGTGTTGGGCAGGTTACTTATGCTGCTCCAGACACACCCGGCTTTTTAAAAACAGGTGGGATACAAGAGCAACAGGAGGCGCGGTGGGGCTGCAAGGGCCCCCACAGTCCTGGCTCCCGCCGCGAAATAAGCTTTCCTTTCCCATCGAAACATTGTTTTGCGAGTTTGTTTCTTTTCTGTAGAACAGCCTGTAACCGATTATTCCCCGACCCCCGCCCTTGTTATCTCTTCTCGAAGATCAAGGATCCATTTTACTGGACAAAGACGGAAAGAGAAAACACACGAGACCCACGTTTTCGGGCCAGCAAATCTTCGCCCTGGAGAAGACTTTCGAACAAACGAAATACTTGGCGGGGCCCGAGAGGGCTCGCTTGGCCTATTCTTTGGGGATGACGGAGAGCCAGGTCAAGGTGAGTGGACCTTGAAAACCTAAGGGATGGGCGCCCCGTCCCAGCGCGCGCGCGCGCGCACGCACAGGCGCGCGCACCAATTTAGCAAACCGCCGCCTGGGTGCGGGTCTGAGGAGCTTGGGGAGAAGCTGGGATCAGCGAAGGGGGTCGGGGTGGGGGTTACATAGGCGCTGGAATCTCCCGGGAGGTCAGACTGTTGATGAACAAAAGGAATCAAGCCCCCCGCCTTTGAAATTAAGTTAATCTAGATAGCAGCATGTGCTGGGAGAACTCGCCATTATTAGAGAATAAAAGCTTTACCGAAATATCAGCGGTGATAATAGGTCAGGCCACTTAGATAGCTTCTATTTATTCTATTTGTAAAGATAGTCAAGCTTTTGTGTGTCAATTCAGGCTCCACTAGTTACATAATTTCCTAATGTAGATCAGCGTATAATGCTACTATGTTAACTTGAAGGTTTAAAAAAAAAAAAAAAAATCCACAGGATGTAACCACTTAGCATGGATGAATCTGCTTTTAGTTTAGCAGAAGGCAATCACTTTGGAGTAGTAATTTTCTGAATGAATTAACAAGATTTATTTATGATGAAACTGAATACTGTTTAAAATAAGTTCATCAACTGATATATTTTACTTTTTATGATAATTTAATGAAAATGTTACTTAGCTTATAATTGAGTTGTAGAATATATTTTCAGGGAATCAAATTTCAGAAATCTTTCCTTAAAAAAAAAAAAAAAAGGAGTTCAGCCAGCTAAGTAAATTAGATCTAATGGTTTCCTATATTTTCAGTGTTCTCATTTGTTCTTCTTCTTTACTTACTATATTTGGTGTTTTTTTTTGGGGGGGGATGTGTTTGTGTGTGTATAAGTCTGTTTTCATCAGTCATACCGTTACTCTTTAAATTAAGCGGGAATAACGGTTAGTCATGTCTGCTAGTTAGTGTGTATTTTATGGGCAGGCATTATAAAATGCGTTTCAGGAGTGACTTTCGACATGACCATTAGAATACCATCACGGGTAAAATTATTTCTTCAGTGGTTGGTACAGAGCTGCCACAGTATTCTGGAGGTCTTCATTTGTCACCTAAATATGTCCGCGTGGCTTGAAGTGAATATTTATAACTGTATGAAGAAAATCAAAATCACTTTCTCAACAATGCTGATTCTCTAGATAAAATACATAATTGGTGCGAAAATGAATGAGAAGCGTAAAGACGATAATTCACTATGTTTGGGAAATTGGTTCCTTATTGTTGATGCTTTTAGGTTAAAATATGTGTATCAAGCATGGTGAATAGGCTTAAAATATTTTTTTTTATATCAAATGAATGTATTGGGGAGTTACATTATTAAATAATTTTTGAAAGACTAGGCATGCTAATAGTGGAAAATAATGTAACTGGCACATTTTCATTAAAAAAAAATAACCGATGAAAATTCTAGTTTTGAATTTGGTTTTAGGAAAAACATTAAACCAGAGCGACACACACACACACACACACACACACACACACACAGACACAGACACACCAACCACTGTGATGATTTTGACTATTAAATATTTTCATGCATTTACATGGGTTATTAGTGATTTCAGGTCTGTTTTAGATTTAGAAAAACTTTACATCACACGTCGCAAGTGTAAATTGGGAGGGGTGGTTTCCCTACCCTGTGTGTGTGGATTCAGACCTGAAATAAGTGAAACAGGCAGATGTTCAAAAGTGAAAAGGAGAGCGGAGGTAATTGGGATAAACGCCGTACCTTCTCCCACAAATCACACTAAAAATCAAGTACACTTAGATTGTTTGAAATCTTCAATCTAACATAGCAAATAACGAGTGAAATCACAGTCGTTATTTTCAAAGGCGAAAAGTTTTCTACTTTCAACTGGAAAGTGGGAAAGCGCAATCATTTCGGGGGGAAACTCATTTCTAAGTTTCCAAGCGTTTTCTCTTTTGAGCAAGGAAGGGCTCACTGACAACCTCAATACTCTTGTGTTGCCATCGCTATGGCAACGGCCGTCAGTTTGTTTGCGCCTGTTACTCAGAGGACCAGGGGGCGAGGGAGGCGGACTTTGCCGGCCCAGACAAGGGATGTCTCCGAGGGAGGGTGGCACAAGCCGTCCGGGGGCCCGCGAGGGGCGACGTCGGGATGTGGGACAAGTAGCCCTACCCGGAGCTGCTCGCGTTTAATTCCTGTCGCCCCTGTCTTCCCCGGCATCGGCCCGCAGGTCTGGTTCCAGAACCGCCGGACCAAGTGGAGGAAGAAGCACGCGGCCGAGATGGCCACGGCCAAGAAGAAGCAGGACTCGGAGACCGAGCGGCTCAAGGGGGCCTCGGAGAACGAGGAGGAGGACGACGACTACAACAAACCCCTGGACCCCAACTCGGACGACGAGAAAATCACGCAGCTGCTGAAGAAGCACAAGTCCGGCGGCGGCGGCGGCCTCCTGCTGCACGCGTCCGAGGCCGAGGGCTCGTCCTGAGCGCCCCCTGCCTGCCCCCGGCCTGCGCCCGTCCCGGCAGCGGCCTGCGCGCGCCCTGCCTCCCCACCCCGCGGGGGCCCTTTGCTATTTTCTGAGATGTACATATCTATTTTTTTAACCTAGAAGTTGAGTGGTTCGGGGAAGAGAGAGAGAGAGGAGACTGCGGGGTTGATAAGAAGGCAGAAAACACCACGCAATGCGCTGCGTAAAGAACGCAACCGGAACCGCAGCGCGGCCTCACTTCCAGCCCCGAGGTTCCGTCTCCTAGTCCCGTTCTCCCCCTAACCCCCCACCCCCCAGAGGGAGAGGACTCAGGGCCCGCCCTCACTCCCCGTCCAGGCCCCTGCGCACCGAGGGGGCGGCGGCGCAGGGACCGGTTCTTGAACGAGCGCCACCCACCGCGCGGGGGACCTCGGAGCCACGGGGGCGGGAGGCGGCCACAGCTGGGAAGAGCAATGTCCCCCCACCCCCACCCCCAACCTGCTGTGCGGACTAACGTAACCTGTTGAAGGCCCTTTGTAAATAAATGGTGAGTCACACTGACTAGAAGTTACTTTATTGTGAATATTTAAAATGTAAAATGCTCTTTTGAATTTGGTATAAAAAAGTTGGACCTCCTTCTTTCTCCCCCACCCCTTTGAAGAGCTATTCAAATCCTACGTTCCCCTTCTATGTTGAACTTCATTTGAGAAGCAGAGGAACGTTATGCTCTCAGCCTCCCTGCCCTCTCTCTCCTCGGGCTGGGCTGGGGGTGCTGGATCCCGCTTTCCCGCTTCGCTTCCCGCCCTTCCCCACCACCCCCGGCTCCGCGCCCGCCTCCAGCCTCCAGCCTCCAGCCTCCAGGACTTGAAGTAGAAGACACGGAACCAGGGAGGGCCTCCGACCTGCCTCTCCGTTCCTCCCCGAAATTGCACAGTCGTTTGTTGCTATTTATTAGTGATTTAAAGAAAGTATTGGGGAGGGAGGGGCTACAATAGCTTGTATTTAATTTAACTCCTTTCTGATTAAAAACTCGTGTTAAAGTAGATGGTGGGAATTGTTACAACTGCTCTGGGTCAGAAGCATAAAAATCCATTTAGTTGATGTAACTGAATTTGAAGTGTTTTGTATCATAAGAATACTATGGACTATGTAAATGGTTTTCTTTTTTAAGCTGATAACGGTGATATATTAGCATCTTTAACCTTTATTAATTTATATAAGGAATTCGGTTTGTAAAGAGAAAAAAAACAAAAAACAAAACAAAACCCTTTGCAAGACCAGTTAAATGTAATGCACTTTCTGTTTCAAAGCATAAAGCAAATTAAAAACAGTTTGAAGACGTCTGTTGCCTTGAATGAAAGGGTACAGATCATCTGATCTCATCAGAGATCTCAAATAAAAGTCAACACCACAAAAACTTTGGTTTCTTGGCTAAAATGGTTGTTAGATCATCACCATCACTATCACCATCATCTTCATCATCTGGAAGAGTGGGGTCAGATCTTTCACTCTCTTGGTTTGGGAAGGTACAAGAAATGCCGGCCCACTCCTAAGGCTTTTTGGAGACTTTGACAGGCTGCTCCTGATGTCTGTGCTGCCTAAGTTTTTCCTGATGCCTTTTTCCTTTGGGAGGAAGTCCCTGTGGGGTTTTCGGAAGACCTCATTTCCATATACTGTGTCCAAGACAGCTCCTTAGTGCAGCACCAGCTCACTTAGCTAGAGTAGACCGCTGAGCTACAAGGCCGAACAGGCCTTGTTTGATGCTAACATGTCCCTACCCTGTGGTGGAAAGGCAGGAACTCTGGTTTTGCCAACCATTGCAATAAAGAAGGATAAATGTAAAGAAAGCTTCTTCTAACTGAAAGTCTTTAGGGTTAAGGAAGCGATGTCATAGCTTCTGCAGCTGAATTTGGAAAAAAAAAAGGGTGGGGTGGGGTGGGGGTGGGGGCAGGGAATTCCAGGGAAGGGGGATTCCAGGGAAAAGGCTGTCTCACTGTCTTGGGATCTTTTTGTTTTTAGCCCCTCAGTTATAGGCTCAGTGAAATATAGTTATCCCTTTAGTGTTTCAGGTTAATGAGCTTGTGTTCAAAGACAGAAAAATCAATAGAACCCAGTAGATTCTTCAGGCAAGTGTAAGGTAAAGCAAGAGTGGTTCTGTTTTGTTCCCTTGAAAATAAAAACAAAACAAAACATTCTGAAACTGGAAATGAAACTGCCTGCAGTAAATTATTGTAAAATATATGGTTTAGTGGAAAGGAAGGTTTCAAATCTCCTCTACTTCTTTTATCTAGTTTGCTTATGAAGTTCACAATAAATGTAAAACTTCTGAATTTCTGTGTTCTTTGCATGAATAGGATGTGTGTCCTATAGAGAGGCAACTATTTCAAAAGAGGCTTTGCTGTGCTGGGGTGATGTAACTTAAAGCCTCGCTGTAAACAATAAGAACTAACTTTCTTCCTTCTACTTCCCTCCCTCCCTCTCTCTTCTCCCTCCCCTCCCTTCCTTCTACCTTTTTTTCCCCTCTCTTTCCCCTTCTCTCTCTTCCTCTATGAAAGAATCTGGAGAAAGGGCATGTCTATTATCCTAAAACTTCACTTTATTATTTGTTAATTTGCAACAATAAGTCTCTTTTCTATTTTTTAAAAATCTTCATCCACCTCTCTTCTGCCTTAAAAAGCCAAGCAACTTTTACTTATTCCTTCTTCCTAAGAAAAAGAAATTCACAATATAATTAGAAATGCCATTCCTGGAATAATAAGAAATTATTATTACTATTATTAATACAGTAAGTAGTATCAGTCATAGGAAACTTGGGACTGAGATTGAAAGCTTTTCTCAAGTACTTAGGGTGATAACATTTATTCTAAGTTAGAAACGTGGGAAGATTCCTCTTCCAATTCCTTGAGGAAGCGTTCCCTCTGAGCTCTTCACTTTCGTGTTTGGAGCATCTGGGAAGCATGGAAGCCGGTGGCCTGGCCCGGGCCCCACAGCCACGTGTGCAGCGAGCACACAGGGTCTGCATGGTGGCCAGCCTGAGCACTGAAGACCTCTGAGTTGCCTGAGGAGCAGGTAGGGCCAGGCTGCCCGAGCATTGGCTTCTTTTTTCCAGCTGGCTGCACAAGTGACTTGAGGTTTCCAGTTACTTTGCTTCCACGCAGGTTTCCAGCTGGCCACCAGTTGCCACGGGCCCCATAAAACGGGGAGTAGGGGAGAAGTGGGTGAGGGATACCTTATGTAGGTATCCCCTTATCCCGGTTGGTTTGGTTTAGTTCTGTGTATATGTAGCAAGAATGTTTTTCACAAGAGTTAGCTTGTTGGGGAAATGGAGGACACACTCTGTAGCTCAAATAAGGGGGAGTAAGAATCATTTTTCATTTTGTCTGAAAAATTTTATGGCGTCAGCCAGCCTTATATAAGCATATGATTAAGGCTGCTGGCCAGTCATTACAGCTACAGGGGTCATAATTTTAAAACACTAGCAAGTGGCTACTGTTTACTTTTTTTCAGTTTTGAAATATAATTGACATGTAATGTTGTATAGGGGTAAGATGTACAACATAACAATTTGATATATGTATATACGGCAAAATGATTACCACAATACGTTTAGTTAACATCCTTCACCTCACAGAGTTATAATCTCTTTCCTTGCGATGAGAACTTTAAAGATGTACTCCTGTAGCCACTTCTAAATATACACTGCAGCACTGTCAACTTCAGTGATCGTGCTGTACATTCCGTCCCCAGACATTTGACTACCTTCGCACATTGCCCCTACCTCCTACTCGCCCACTGCTGTTAAAAATGCTCACAGGCAGCAAAATGCCAACGTGGAAAACAAAAGGAGAAATACAGGACTTGTGTATGTGGTGAAAGGAAGGGTAGAACTACTTTTATATTTTTGTTTCACTGTGTGTATGCATTTCTTTCCTAAAAAGGGAAAGCTAGTGAGGTTGGGTGAGGGATCTAGAGGGGAAAGGAAGGACCCTATATGTCTCTCAGAAGGCTCAGCTACAGTCACAGTTCGAAGCTCCTACACAGTTATCTTCCCAGACCCCACAGTCCAAGCCCAGTTGGTGACTAGCTGCTTCAGTTCCCATTCAGAGGATCCTGTAACTTAAAGCTCTACATCTTTTCCCCCAGAAGCTATGGTTTATTGCGTGTCTTTTCAAGCGTGTGTATACTTTCATCCACTTTTCCTTCCCCTTGGATGAGGGGCAACTGAAAAGTACTCATTCTTATCTGGAAAAATGTGCCTTTCTTCATTGCTCAGCATGCAGGCAGTTTGGGCTGGAGACCAGATCTTTTTGGAAATACTGTACCAGGCAACGGAGTTTGAGGTTGCCTTTGAAACCTTTGGAGCCTAATATCATGTACATTAGAATGCTATTAGATCAGCACTGACTTGAGTAGACCCACACTTTCCTGTCCTTTAAGCTGTTCATCATCAAGGTTGGACACACACACACACACACACACACACACACACACACACAGGAGAGGTGAAATTCCACTTGGGAACGCCTAGTACTGAATAGCTTAAAGAGACAGTGATTTCTTTGTTAATCACTGACAATAGGGTTGTGTAATAGCAACAAAGGTAAGGGTGGATTTCATTTATAAACTCTATTTTAGGCTAATTTGATCAGCTTTCTTGGCATTAACTTCCCTCCCTCTTACCTCACATGCAGATATTTGAAAAAGTACTCTTTCCCTTTTCAATATGACTTCCTTAAAATGCCTATTTCTCAATACACTTCTTTCTTGACAGGAAAGTGTATATTTTGTTCTGCAGCATTTAGACTGCAAACTTCATAGAAAAATACACTTCTCCCTGTAGTCCTTTTTAAGATCTGCAGAAAATACAGCAATTTAACCCCCATTTATTAATGCAAAGCTTGACTGGGGAGTAGAATGATGTTGTGAGCAAGATGACCAAAGGGATAGGGTATTTTCCTGGATTTTAGCCTTTAGCATTCCATGAACTGGCTTGGGGTTGTTCTACAAACAGCAAAATTTATCTGAGAGCTTCAGTCCACTCTCTAGTCTTCCTCTTTGATCCAATAGATCAGCCAACCCAAAGCTGAAATGTCTAGATATGCATTGTGTATGTTCTCTGCCCTGACCCAGACATTTCCAATAAATACCACACTTAAAGATGTTAAAAGTAGAGTATAATGTATCTAGTGGTGCTTATTTATTTGTTTTAAAATTTATTTTTCAATTGCAGTTGACATACAATATTATATTAATTTCAGGTATACAACATAGTGATTAGACATTTATGTAACTTATGAAATGATTGTCCTGACTAGTCTAGTATCTGCCTGGAACTATACATACTTATTACAATGGTATTGACTATATTCCCTGTGCTGTACTTTTACATTCCCATGACTATTTTTATAACTGGCAATTTGTACTTAGTAGTCCCCTTCACTTTTTCACCTGTCCCCTAACCCCCTCCCATCTGCCCACCACCAATTTGTCTGTGTCTATGAGTTTGTTTCTGTTTTGTTTGTTCATTTATTTTCTCTTTTTTAGATTCCACATATACATGAAATCATATCTCAGCGCTTCTATTTTAGTATACTTTGAATAATCAAATAATCAGGGCTAGTTTGGCTAAAGATACATTAAAAATGGCTCATTCTAGGGAAAGAGTTTTTAACTACACAATTTATATAGCTGAATATTATTTTTGCAGAGGAGCTTGCCATATATGTAATATTATTATCTATGTCTACTTTGGCAAAGCCAAAGGAAATATTGAGGTATAATTATCCTATATATTTGGTTATTACGAGGGAGACAGATGTATCAAATTGAGGAAGAAAACCAGAACACCTCTACGGTAGAGTTTTATTTTGGGAAGTGGATAAATTATGAAAAAAAGCTATCAGTCATGAGTAAGGTGTTTGGGACCAGTCTGCTTGTATAGACAGACTACATAAAGGCAAGGTTGCTGAAAATACAAACTTAGTGATTAGCAGATGGTTTAATCACCTCCTAACAAAGGCATCCAACAAGTTTCATACCTTCAATCTGAGCCCTGTATGTGGGTCCATGGTTTGTAGTAATTCTTTTAGTCCTCAGCAGCAGTGTTGACCCCTGTGCTTGAGGCAAAGGCTCAGCTCTTGAAAAGAATTTTGTAAATATTTCTTCCCTGAACTCCTGGGTTTTTCTTCCATGCTCTGTGCTCTTTACGTGGTCTATACAGATTTGTTTAATTTTCTCCTAACTCCAAATCATCCCAAGTGAATGCGTGGGTTTGATAACTCTTTTGTCTTTGGCACAACCAGGAGATCAGTGGTGGAAAGCAGGACTGTGGAGCCAGATTATCTGGTCTACCAGCTGTGTGATCTCAGTCACATGACTCTACTTCTGTATTCCTTCTTCTCATCTGTAAAATAAAAATGATAATCGTACCTACTTTATAGGGTTCTTGGGAGAATTAAATGAATTAATATAAAGTTTTTAGAACAGTGCCTGAAATAGTAAGCTATGGGAGTCTTAGCCACCATCATCATCATCATCACCATCATTATTGCCATCATCATCATCATCATTGTCGTCATCGTCATCATCATCGTCGTCGTTGTCGTCGTCGTGGTCATGGTCATCATTATCATCCTCGACAGCATCATCGTGGAAGGCCCAGTCACAGGTCACTCCTAGCTCAGGCCCTTCTGTCTTGCTCCGGATCACTATTCAATGGAGGAAAAGTTAAGAGAAGTGAAAGTGGAAAGAGAAAAAGGAGCAAGGGATATTTTCTTTTGTGTGAAACTTAATGCCTAAATACCTCTAGTGGATTTCAAATATTTCAAAAAATTCTTTGATAGTCCTCCCTTTAAAAGATGGAGCCCAATGTTCCTCTTCTTGAATGTGGCTGTATTTAGCAACTTGCTTCTAATGACTAGAGTATAGCAGAAGTGATGGTGTGTGATTGGATTATGTTTAGCTTTGTAGTTTTCTTCTTGCTCTCTCTCCTGGATTGTGCACTTGAGGGGAAGTCAGCTTCCACGTTGTAAGGACACTCAAACAGCCCTTTAAGAAGGTCCATTTGGTGAGAAATTGAGGACTCTGCTAAAAGTCAGTATTGGTTTGCAAGGAGTGTAAGTGAATTTTGGAAGCAGGTCCTCCAGCCGTGGTGAAACCTTCACATGGCTGCATGTCTGACCAACATCTTGACTGCAACCTTATAAGAGGCCCTGAGGCAGTCTCCCAGCTCAGTGCACCAGGATTTCTGACCCATAGTCACTGAGTGAAATAATCAGTGTTGGTTGTTTTAGCCCATTACATTTGGAGAGAATTCATTATGTAGATAATTCATATAGTGTATAACAGGGCTACTTCTATTTTCTGAATAAAGAGTTGTGCACTGAAGGTAAGGAATCTCAAGGAAGACATCTTTCACGATTATTTGAAAATGCCAACAGGATGACCCTGTGTGGCATGAAAGCAACACTGATTAACTTCTTCAGGGCCAGAAGACTTGACCTCTAAAGCTGATTTCTATTTCTTGCTGGTAACTTGTACTAGTCACTTAACTTAAAAAATATTCCATTTCCTCATCTATGAAATTATCTTAATAATAATTTCTGCCTCACAAAGTTGACATGAAACTCAAAAACCAAAGGATTTTCTAAAATATGAAGTGGCACATGAATGTGAGAGGTGATGATTATATACTATGGATATATGGTTTGGTTAGGTGTGTTGTACTGATGTTTCTCATGTAGGAATTTCAGAAATAGAAAGAACCTGGATCTGACTTCAAGGACTGTTATTATTTATCTCTCTATAGAACATGGCCACAAATACATTTCCAACTTTTCTTGCTGGTTGAATGCTGGAGAATCTAGGGAAAATAAAAAAGCCCAGAGAACAAATATATATATGAAGGAACCCTGAGTTTGAGTTAGGACTGGGGTTTGACATTGCCCCCTTTGATCTTTTACCTTTCTTTTGAGAACTCAGAACATGACTGTTTCCAAGAGAGTTAAGGTGACAAGAAAGCAGGACAGAGGGTGTGAGTGATAGATGCTGAAGCTTCTGTTGGCTACTTGGGCTGAAGGAAGGAAGGGAGGAAGTAAGTCCCTAGAAAACAAACTCAGGAGAGCTGGCTCTTGATTAAGGGAAAAGCTGCTATAGACCTTGCTCCTTCCAGCGTAAGCTTGGGCCTTACTTACCAATTGAAGTTGATGGGCAGAAGGTTCCTCTTTCCTGCATGTCTACTCAACTTTTCCACATTCTTGCAATACAGCAGAAGCAGAGAGAAGCCAGTTCACCAGGGAAACAGTAAAAACAGCAAATTCAGTTGAAGACTTGGTTGGGCATCATTGCCTCTGGTGTAGGATTGCTCTGGGTGCCTGCCTAAGTATTCTGATAAAGGCGAACAGGGACAAAGAGAACAGGACTGCAGAAGCAAATATGAAATCAGCACATTGTCATTAATCTCCACAAGATAGAAAGGAAGGCAGAAGTCGATGAGTTCCAGGGACCTTGCTTTCAGCACACTTAAGGCGACTGTCAGCTAGGGATGTGTGCTCTACCTGGAAGGATCTTGATGTTTCCAGGTGGACAGTCTGCCTGCCTGCCAGCCCAGCTGTTGTCTCCCTCCTGGGGTCCCTCCCTTCCCGCATCCCTCCTTTCTCCTTTCAGTGCAACCCCTCGAAGAGACCTGAAAGGCTAGAGTGGTGATAGTTTGAATAGAGTTGCATCTACTACCTTTTGGAAAACCGAAACCTAGAATATTCAAACTTCAAGAGCAAAGGACCATATACTCCTCTTTTCTGTTGTATCCCCAGGACATTGTACATTGTACAGTGTTTGGCACAGAGGGGGTATTCAAGGAATATGTTTTGAAAGCACCAGTGAGTGTGTGCGTGCGCGCACACGCACGCACGCACACACACACACACTACAATGAAGCCACAGAGAATGTGGCATTCTCTTGAAAGTTTTAAAGAAAACGATAAACTTTTAATGCAACTGGCTCCCTTTTCCAAGCCTGGAGGAAGAGAAATGATCTCAAAGTCATCAAGAGTCTCCTTTAACTCCAAGTATATATGTAAACATCTGACAAATTGCTGTATAAATAAGCATGCACAGCTTAAGTAGCAAATGGGTGAGTTTAATGTAAGGATTTTCTTTGGGTAAAATGGAAGATCAAATAAGGGTTTATAATACATTCATATATCACCTTACAACATAGTTACTTTAAAAATAAAATCTTCTGCATAATCACCATTTTAAGTAATGTATGTCATTCTCCAAGGCACATGAATTATAATTATGCATAGAATAATAAGTAAGTATTAGCCACTTAAAATACTCCTTGTAGTTGAGATTCATGTTCCTTTCACTGATCCCATAAGAGTTCGCAATACCAAACTTAGATTTCCAGCAAAATTTTCTTTGGGACAGAAATCTGGGGTGATATAAATTAGTACAACCAACTCCTATATGTTTTAACTGGGGTTTCTCTCTCTAAGACTCGAAAGCATTTCCCTTGACTACTTTCATGTCTGTCTCGTGCTACTCTCAGTATGGAAAAGTCTAGATGCATTGTGGAGACCTCAGCATCTCAGAGATCCTTTGTGGCGAACTGATCATTGGAGGCTGTGTGAGGTCTGAGAAGCCTGCTCCAGGGAGGTGGTAGTCCTGGTGGTGCTGGTGGTGGGGCTGGAGTTAACTTCCTCTAGATTACAATTAAGCTATTTTCTTTAGGCCGCCACCTTTCCTTTCCCCTAGAACAACTGGGAGTCCTTATTAGCCTCTGTAAAAGCCAACTGCCAATGACTACTTCTAATTCCAAGGGGAAAATTTGTAAAAAAAAAAAAAAAAAAAAAAATATATATATATATATATATATATATATATATATATATATATATATATATATATATATATTATCCCCAGAGAGAGGATCATGAAGAGATCTACAGTTCAGGGAGTCAGGAAGAATGAATGAATAAGTCAGGCTTCTTAAATAAAATTATAAAAGTAGTAATACCTACTCTTGTTCCCAATTGTAATGGCTTCATTGTTCAACTCCTTTGCTTTAGTCCTTTTTCTGCAATGCTGGTTTACAGCAACAGTCACCCTGCTGTCCCCTAGAGGCTCGGTCAGCCTATAAAGGCACTGTGTGAGGTACCTTCTGATTTCTCAGAATCAGTGCTTTGGGCAGGCGTGGCGGGGAAGGTGTTGTGGCCCGTGGGTCTCAGTCCCACAGGGAAGTGTGAGCCTTCTTATTTTCACCTGATCCTTTTCAACGGGGCAGAAAACTTGCTTCCCTTTTAAGGGAATGTCCCACGGATGCGGTCTCTCATGTGATAATGGACACACAAGGCCCTCTTTAAAGAGTGGGGTCTGTACAAGAGCAGAGAATGAGGGGACTCAACCTCCTTTCAGCGAGAAGGGACATATCTGGTGTGGAAAGATCTTGTGACTGGGGAACAACTGTTCCTAAGGGTAAAGCTCTGTGGTCCCACCTACAGGCAGTGGCTGAAGTCATCTCCCCAAGGCCTGGAGAGGCTGTGTCTGGCCTGGGTCTTCTAGGAATTTGCCTGGGTGAGGAGACAGGGGCTGCCCTGCAGGGCCTGAAGGCCCAGAGCTCTCAGACTGGCCTTCTAGTTCAAAAAGGACCTGAAAAGACGAGATGCCAAGTTCGGAGACTTGCGGCTGTCTTAGAATCACAAAGCTCAGGGAGAGAAATGGGAATTCATCTTGATCAGCTGGGAAGATGAATTTAGAAACGATGTTGGCAGGTCATTCTCATTTGGCCTGAAAGGGGCTCCTCACAGAGATGTCCTATACACAGGCTCGGGCTGACCCTCTCTCCTCGCTCCAACCCGCAAGTGCTGAGTCCTGCAGCCCACGGCTGCGCGGGGGGCAGGTGGGCAAGAACGTGTCTATAGCAGAGGGTTTCATGGTGGCACTGAGGCCATTAGAGCCCAACGGGTGCGTTTGTTTCTCTAGTTTTGCTTATGGACGACTTTAAACCCAGAAGGTGGTGTCTCTGCGAACACCTGCCTCTTACATCTCACCTGCCGGGAAGTGCTCCTACCCACAAAGGACCAGGAGGTCCCCTAGGGCAGGAAAGGGAACCCGTGGTCACTGCCTTTGGTCGCCCACCTGTCCTTCACTTACAGACCCTTCTTCTGATGTTCTGTCCTCTGACACCTTCCCGCGGTGTGGACTGAACTAAATGGAAGGCGAGTCTCAGGGAAGTCGTCTCCATACAGCATCACACTCTTGCTAGCACGTTCTCCGCTTTCTGCAAGGGATTTCGGGAGACTTCGGAAATGTCAGGGGCCTTGTTTCCCTCGGGTCCCCAATCTGCCTCTTGGCAAATTCCTTACTGAGACCAGCCAACGAAGTCTGTTTGGGATTCGGGACGCTGGCGGCCACACTTGGCCTCAGTTCCCTCGTGCCTGGGGCAGGCTCCATCCCCGGACACGTGGCCCAGGGTGGATCCCACGGCTTCAGCCCGGGACAGTGGGCGCATACCAGGCGGGGGGCCTGCAGGCTCCACTCGCAGCTGCCCTGCCCATAGGACAGCGTTCAGCCCAGATGAGAAGGATCCAGAAGCCCACCCACTACCGACCCCCGACAGGAGGCTCAGCTCCCCACCCCCACCCCCTTCCTCCAAGGACCCCTGGCACTTGACGGCGCCTCTTTGAGGACAAATGAAACTGGGGACCCAGGGCACAGGGGAGCATAGTCCGGCCCCCTTTCCTTCCCCAGCTCCCCGAGTTTGAGCCCAAGCGTCGAGGTCACAGACCGAGCCTCGCGTGCGCGGTGGACCGCGCGGGAACCCCGCAGGCGGGCAGGGCGTCCCAGCTCCAGCTCGGGCGCGTCCCCCGCCGGCGGGGCGGGGCCTCCCACGCCCACGCGCGCCCCGGGTGGCGCCCCGGAGCGCGGCACCATTCTTCCCGCGGAGGTGGGCGGCGGCCGCGGGCCCGGGCACGGCCCGCTGCTCCGGGTCCCTCGGGTCGACGCAGGCTCCGCGTCCCGCCATTCGTGGCCCTGGGCGGGCCCTCGTCCCCACCGACCAGCGCTGCCTCTGCGGGGCAGCTCCCCGCTGCTCTCTCCCTGGCCCGGTTACTACCAGGAAACCGGAAAGAGCTACAGCATCACTTCACAGAACGATTCCATGATCCATTCGGAGAAGTGGGTGCACACGCGTGTGCTTACGCTCCCACGCACTCCTACACCTGCTGCTTCTCCGGCCCGTTCTCCCCGCAGTCCTACCGCCCCCTCCTCCCCAGAAGCTGCCTCCAGGTCTGTTCCAGACCAGACACAGGTTGCTGGCGCCGCCCCCCTGCTGTCCCGAACATCCGTGACCAGTCTCTGCGAGGGATCCAAACATCTGTTCGGGCAGAGGCTGGGGAGCCGAGGCTGCGAGGGTGGCGGCACCGGGGGAGAGGGGCCCCTGCCCGTCTCCAGTGATCTCCGGGATCGCAGGTACCCGCAGGTGACGGGCAGCGTGAGGCCTCGCGCAATGCGGGTGGCGAGGGCCCCCCGTGGTTTCCCGCAGGGAGACTAGGCTGGCCACATGCACCGCTTGAAACCGGACAGCAGGTTGTTTTCTGTCCCGTTTAAAACGGGCCGGCCGGTCCGCCAGCCTCGCCCTACTTGCTGTTTCCACCGCCACCGTGGATCGCGCCCCACCCCCACCAGGCTCGGGCGGCGGCATTTCCGTCGTCCCGGTCCTTGTGCGCTCCAGGCCCCCGAGCGCGCCCCCCGGGTGTGGCTGGCAGCGAGCGGCGTTGGCGGCGCCCTGGGAGCGCGGAGCTGGGCCGCTGCTCGCGTCCCCGGCTCGGAAACGCCGGCGAGCGAGCGCCTATGAGCAGTCTCTCCAAAGACAGGGAAGGCAGGCAGGGCCGCTTCATTTACAAACACGCGTTGTGTTGTCTACTCATATTTTATTAGGCACCACGCATCCACACGATGAGGAGAAATTCAGGCAGGACGGAAGGATGCGCTTGCAAACAGGTATTTGGATAGATTCTCTTGGGCGCCTTATCTAAGGAGATCTCTTGGGTCTTTAGGGGCAAAGCGAGACGGAGAGAGAGAGAGACGCTCATGGGCCCCTGTGCTCACAGACCCGGGTGGGCCGTTCCCTGAGTCATCCACGGCCGCTGACAGTTTCTCAGTTGGGTTCTCAGCGCCTCTGCTCAGCAGCAGTTCGCCGTGCGCTCCCCGGGACAGCGGCCCCTTTCTGGCCAGCTTCTAGCTGAGCGTCGGTCTCTGACTTCCAGAGGGAGGGCTCCTGGTATCAGACGCGCATTATCCACTCTGCCTTGATGGCTGAGGTGGGTGGGGGGTGGGGGGCCCATTTTTCTTTTTTATTTCTCCGATTCCATTCACAGTGAACGTTAATAATGGTTAATAAAATGTAGTTTGCGACCATAATATGGGGTTGGAGCAGTCCCAATAAATGTCAAAAAAGTATCCTGCAACTGTATACGGGATTATAGTGCTCTTAGTATTGGCAACAGATGCACTAAAATAACCTGTTCACACATGCTGAAGTGCATCCTTATAATAACTTCCTCAATCATTTATTAAAAGTCATGTCAAACAGGCCCGTTATAATTCATTTCTATGCAAATACATCAATGTCAGGCCATTAGTGTATTGCTCAGGTTTTTATTAAAGTGCATTCTTTTTAATTCAGCCCCGTAAAATACGAGCCCTATTGCTCAAGAATTATAGCAACTATTAGAGTAACATATGGGCAACATGCACTCAGAAAATAAAAACCAACAGATAAAGTGGCAGGGTCACATCGCAGGAGCAAACACTTAACAAAATGGCAATGGGGTAATAGATTTTCTTCCCAGGGCCTTTGGTGAGAGGGTGTCGTGGGCATCAACATCGCGGGAAAAGCAAGAGCCTCGAAGTTACTCTGCTCTGTTCCAACCCCAGAACTAGCCAGGGACATGCATTCTGGGAGTTAGGAGAGGCAAGCTTCCAGAGCTTCTGCGTATCTGGCCTCCATCTGTTCGTTTGAGGCTTTTAAACAGTCACCAGAGAGAAAAGTCAATGAAGGGTTTATGGTTGAAACTTCACTCATTCCTTCATTCGTTCATGTTTTCTCTCTCCCTCTCCCTCTCTCCCTCCCTCCCTCTCTCTATTCCTCTCTTTCTCCCTCCTTCTTCACCCCCGCCCCCCTATGCAGGCCACTTCTTAGTCCTTACTAACCAAATAGGGAGCCCCACCCCACCTCCAGCACTTTCTGAGATGCTGTTTCCTCCCTGTCCCAAGATTGAGGAGTGATGGAGAGAATTGCAGGCAAATTTCCCTCTGCTCTATAGAAACCTGGGGAACTTTCTAACGAAATCAATCCATGCCTAAATAATAAGGGCAGGTCCTGTTTGCCCCAGATTCAGAAGAAACGTTGTTGGTGCATTCTGCCCCCTCACTTCCTTCTGCCTCCCTCCCCTGGGGGCCCGCCGTGTCCCTGGTTGGAATGTTGCACTAGGACTTTTCCGAAACCAGGGAAAGCTCTGGCCTGATGCGGAAAGACTTTGCTCCTTCAGTTCCCAGGATTAAATGGGGGCAGGGTGGGGTCGGCAACCTCTCAGCCGACAAAGAGGTTTGGGGGTGAGAGTGGGGGGAGGAGAGATAGATAGATAGATAGATAGATAGATAGATAGATAGATAGATAGAGAGAGAGAGACAGAGAGAGAGATAGATAGAGACAGAGAGAAAGAACAGATCTGGAACGGCAGCTGACAAATTCACTAGAGAAGTCAGCAGCATCAAATTTAGTTTTTTATTTTTAATTGCCATTAGAACAGTCAATTTCCAGAGGTCTAAAAATAAACCTCAAATCCAAAACACAACACAGCCCTTACAGGAAAATAGAGAGAAAAGGGGGAAAAAACTCCTAAGAACAATCTCCCAGATTTAATGAGAGACTCGCCCACATCCTCATCACCCCAGCATGGTAATTGAGCAGATCTATTAACTTGTTACACTAGATTTGTTTAAAGAGACTATTACACAGTCATTTAATCAATTTGTTACACTGGAGGTCCTGACTTATGAGACACTTGCCTTATGATTCCTTAATGACTGAATTAATTTGTTTTAATAAAACCAACATTGTGTACAAGTACATTTCTAGAAATGTAATTTTGGAGATAGAACAGTCCCATGCTTCATCTGATTAGGTCCTTTCTATGGTTTATCAAAGTCTGTAGTTTCTGACATAGCTGCTTGTATGGAGTATTTTTCTTTTTTATAGCGCCATTAATTTAATATGGATCATTAGTTCTTTATACACATGCATGTTCTGACAAATGTACCCAATGAATAATGCAGCTAATGTGCTTAGGCCCAAATGCATCACATCATAAACAGAGACCTCTGCAAAAATAACAACAATGAAATAAAAAGCCACTCCCCAGTGCCCCTGGTCATCATCAGGGTAGCATTCTGAGTTATACTTAAGTCTTGTTTTGCAGAGCAAGATGTGTTTGGCCCCAGGATTATATCCACATAACCAACTGATCTAACTAGGTAGTGAACACAAATAGATTTACGGTGAATTAAGGTTGTCTTGAGAGCAGATGCGGGACAAGAAAATTGGGTTTGCTCTTGATGGAAACTGATGTGTGTGGAATAAAATGTAAACAAACAGAAAGTCTCTAAGAAAAGAGACTTGATGTTATTGATTATGTAAAAATAATTAGGACATTACAAATGATAATGCACTACAAAGAGTTGGCATTTATGGCTTGAGTTTTTGCAGAAAAATGATTTAAGCTCTCAAACACCACTTGAAAAATGGGTCAAGATCTGAGGGGCAATAAAAAATTAATAACAGAGGGATTGGAATGATCATTTTGTAACCAATAACTGATATAAATGGTAACTGAATGAGCCTGCTTCAGAGGTAAACATTTGAGCTATAAGGTGTAGTGATGGCCCTACAAGATCATTTGAGACAGAAAGTGCGTCTGCATAATGTGGGTAATACACACAGAAGTCAAATATTGACCAAATAGCTTAGCAATTATTGCGTAGAAGAAGCAGAAGCTGAGTATATTTCAAATAACGAGGTGTTTTACAAATCGTTCTTAACAATGCTAGACAAGGAGCTGTTGAACTTGATTTCATTTTAAAAAAGACTCTAGACTGTGCACAAATTAACAGTATATTTGAAAGCCTTCATGGCCTCCTTTTTGGTGTGCTTTTGGAACAAAAATGGACCTCAAGTCAATGAATATACGGTAAATGAAAAGATATGGCCACTTCTGCTGTATCAAGTGTAATTATGATTACTACATGCCAGTGAAACTCTGCTTAGAGTTATATGAATGGAAAGAAACCTGCTATATGAGTCATCTGAAAAACAAACAAACAAAAATAACCCACCAATATTTCAGTAAGAGGTACAAAAATCAGACATGGTTGTATTTACTGATTTAGGTTGTATTTACTGATTTATGTTATAATATTCTTGGTTGAGATTCTCTTTTGAAACTAATCTTCCCAATGTGGTTCTGTTGGTAAAATAGGCTATTATTGTGTCATTCACTCTAAGATTTGTGGACAACGTGGAAGATGCCATTAGAGTTTTTGTTTTTGAAGCATAAACATTTGTAACACAAGAAAGAGTTTTAGAAATCATACAGTTGTACAGTTCTGACATTTCAGAAGCTACATTTATCTTTTCCCTTTCATTATAGCTCAGTGATTTCCCTGCCTGAGATAGGGATATTTATGATGATAAATCAGTGTTGTTTAATTAGATTCATCTTTACTTCATTTTAAAGTTAGCTGGGAATGTATTTCTTTAGTTTATAAAAATGAATAATTTAATCACATCCTGATATAAAATAAGTGGCATAAGACCAAAAATTAATGTTGGATCCTTTTTGAATTTTTTTGATTTATTCTAAATTCTTTCTGCAATATCTTTCTTGCTTTGACAAATGAGTTTTATGCATTTTTTTCCTATTTGTAAGAGGCTAATGCAAAATATATTCGCTATTTATTTCAAAGTAAATGAATTTGACCTTTTGTCCTTTTCACCAGATGCTATTTCTGACCATCCCCAAAAAGCTTGTTTAAAGTCAACAATATGAAGCATTTGAGGTCACAAGACCAGCTCAAGGTCATTTTAATACTGGTAAAGGTTAATTAGATTACTGCATTAAAAGAGAAATAGACTTTTACTCAACTTCATTTAAATAAGCATCGACAAACTTACCTTACCTTTTAAAATTTTCTTCAGAGAATCTAGTTCATTTCTTAGAAAATTAAAAATAACACTTTTGTAAATATAATTTTTTAGATTTTTCTTTCCCAAATTTAGTAATATTTGTCATTTATCAGATACTTGCTATGTACCAGGCACTGTGCAACATACTTTACACATCTTCACATACTTTACATCATCTGATATAATTCTCTCAATAATGATAACAACTTATGAAGTAGGTGTTCTTATCATTATGATTCCTATTTTACAGATGAGGACACTGACTCATCTGTAAGAGAGGTTATCGTCATGACCAAGATTAACAGAGGTCTTAGTTTGGATTCCAATTCAGGCTCTAAACTTAACTGCTGCACCATGCTGCCTTCATGAAACATATCAAAATCATTTTAAAACTACAGACGGTTACCTTAATTTGAGCTGTTGTCTTCCACATAGTTTAACATGACAGGAAAGGGCCTAAGAGTGTATAGGGCTGCGTTGGTTCAAAGAACAGTAAACTTTCTTACTTACGTCACATAACACTTGAATAAACAAGTGTTGAGTATGATGATTCATTAGTGATGTTGAATTACAACTGTCATAGTGTGTATGACAGTAAGTGCCACCAAATGTAAATGGCCTGTCTGATCTCTGCAATTAGGAAGGTAACTACTGAGATGTAAGAGTAGATCACAGGGTGCCCAATAGTGTCCAGGAACAGTACTTTTGTGAACAAATCCTTCCAGATTGTGAAGAAAATGATTTGTACTCTCCAAGGGACGGTTTGTTATGAAACTCTTTTTCTACTAGAGAGAAACTTCTTTCCTAGGAAATTGACTGGTAGACTGTTACGTGATTACATTATATTAGCTCACATGGGGACCTCCAGAACCAAATCCTGATAAGGTAACTTTCAATGTGATTTAGAAACAGTTAAAACATTTCAAGGGACTCCGGAACGGTTCAGTGGGTTAAGCGCTTGAATTGCAGCCCTTGGGAATGAGGATTGAATTCTGTGAGGACCCATATGCTGAACCGGGGTGTGGTCCCCAGTTCGGTTCTGGCTGGGGTGAGCTTCCCATGCAGGGGGCCCCTGGTCCAGTTCCTGCCCTTCATGACCCCCACCCAAGTGTGTGGAATGAAACCATGTCAAAAACTGATGACATAGAACTATGGAGATTGCTCTGGGCCCTTCCCCTTCTCTCTCTGTCTCTGTCTCTCCATCAAAAATAATAAAATAATCTTTAAAAAATATTTTCAGATAAATATCTTAGTTTAGAGCTACTTTCTCTTTTTCTGGTGACTAGGACAATTTGTTATTTATATGCTACACCTCAGCACTGTATTTCATTTTTATTTATTTCATCTGGTTATTAATCTGGTTTCCCCGTATAGTCTCAACTAAATATTTTGAAGGAGAAAGTATACGTTCTACTCTAATCCTTCTTTATCCAGATTATTTTTCTGCCTTGCCTCTGACATGCAATTTTCTGCAACACTTACAGGCCACAGATTGTAGGAACAATCTTCTCATAAGCTTGTATTTAGAATTTATTAGAACAATATTTGGAAATAATAAGAAATATTTCTATTTTCAAGATGCTCAACATTCATTATACACCATGGAAGATTTTTCAGTGGAATGAATCTGGGGTCAGAGAGCAAAGGAAGTTTCCCGTTCTGCCCTCCAAAGAGCCTTGCCCCCTTTGAGTGCCTGTGAAGTTGACCTCCTCTAGGACAGCATTAAAAATAAAGAATACTTAATGTCTCTTTTGTTACTTTTTTCAAACTTTTTTTCTTCTTTATTGTCAACTTTTTGTTTTTTTCTCTACTACAGTTTCTCTCTCATGGTAAGTAGTTTCTACATTCTTTGGGTTTATTTAGTATTCTTTTTTCAGCATTAACATTCGCCATTTTGCTCACTCTTTTTCTTTTTCTTTTCTTCTAATAGAAATATTAAGTCTATACCTTTTATTCACTCTATCCCTGTCCATTGCTTCAATATGTAGTATACTCATAGATGTCCATTTCTAAGCTATGAGGAAGTTCATTTGGAAATATTTAGAAGAGCATTTAAAAATTTTCACACACACACTTTTGTTTTGATAATGATTTCTAGCTTAAAATGCATTATGGTTAAAGTATATGGAAAGTCTAGCAATCATATTTTCAAAGTGTTAAATTTGTTTTAAAGTCTTTAACTGTACACTTTAAGAAGAATGTGCTTTCTCTAAACATTGGATGTTGTATACTCTGTTCAGCTACTTTATAGTCTATAATTTTGTATACTTGAACATACAAATATTTGATGCATTCGTGTTAATGTCTCATAATCTGATGATGGATTTTTCAAATATGCTTGATTTTTTTAATAAAAGATTTAATAAGAAAAAAAAATACCAAAAAGAATATTTAAGAGGGAATAAGCAAGGTCAGTAGAAAAGTAACTTAATTTCAGAGTCCTGCATGGAATTTTCTTTTTTCTTTTAGGAATGACAAAATTAAGATCACATAATGAGTTTGCCCATCACTCTGATTCTGGAATTAAAAAACTGACAATTCTGACATAAGGCCTGCCATATCAAATTTATGATCTCCCAATCATTGCTGACCACTAAAGATTTTATCTGCCACCTGATGGACCACAGAAGCCAAAAAAAAAATAATCAAATTTTGAGATTCTGCGTATTCAGATTTCTACTGAAGTTCTTGGCCAGTACTTCTCAGTTCTTGGTCACTATCGGCAGGCTGGATACCTCTAAGACAAGATGCTTCAACTGTGAGGTCTGGCTGTACAATTACAAAGCAGATCTGGATTTCAATCTCAGGTTTTTTTTTCCTTCAGGATCTAGGTCTACTCTCTTGCCTTTCCCGTGGGGCTTTTATGAAGTACCATGTCCCACCTGACAATCTTTAGACTATACTCAGGCTTCAGATTGCACATGGAAATGCAGCATCTTCTGGCTTATGACAGTAGAGGTAATATGTGTTGTGCCCACAATGATGCTTGACATGAAGTAAGGACAAATTAGTACAACCATAGGAAGCTGTTGTTATTGATGTTGTTATTACTATGACTATCACTGTTACTGATTTTTTCCAACTTTATTGAGATATAATTGACATATAACATTGTGTAAGATGAGTTAACACATTTGTCACCTCACATAATTCCCATTTTTTGTTGTTTGTATGGTAAGAACATCTTAGAATTTACTCTCTTAGCAACTTTCAAGTATACAATGCTTGTTAAATATAGGCACCATCCTGTATATGAGTCTCAGAACTTATTCATCTTATAACTGAAAGTTTGTACCCTTTAACCAATATCTCTCCATTTACCCCACTGCCCAGTCCCTAAACCACCAATCTACTCTTTGTTTTGATAAGTTTGGCTTTTTTTTAGATTCCAGATATAGATGAGATCATACAGTATTTGCTTTTCTCTATCTGACTTATTTCACTTAGCATAATGCCCTCAAAGTCCATCCATGTTGTTGCACCTGGCAGAATTTTCTTAATTTTTATGGCCAAATAATATTCTATGCTCTATCTTTATGTCTATGTCTATCTCTATATCTCTATGTATTCTCTCTCTCTATATATATACATATATGTGTGTATATTGATATACACATTTTCTTGATCTTTTCATCTGTTGATGGACACTTATATTGTTTCCATGTCTCGGCTATTGTAAATAATGCTGCAGTTAACATGGGAATGCATATATTATTTCTTTTTCTTCTTTTTTAAAATAATGCTTTTTTACCTGTACAAGAGAACATTATGCTTAGACATTTATAGTCCTTATATAGGGATAACCTCAATGGTCTAATACCCATTTGGTGCCTTACATAACTGTTACAATACCATTCATTATATTCCTTGTGCTGTACTCTACATCCCATGACTATATATACTTTAAGTAATAGTTGACATTCAACTTTAATTTGATTGCTTTCAGGTGTACAACACAGGGGCTAGGCATCTATATAATTTATGAAATGTTCCTTCTGATGGTCCATAGTACACCTGATACCATGCATAGCTTCCTTAACAGTATTTATACTCCCCACACTGTGCTTCATATCCCCATTACCACATGTAAGTAAAATCACATCGCATCTGTCTTTCGCTGTCTGGCATACTCCACTCAGCACAATACCCTCCAGAATCGTTCATGCAACCACACATGGCAAGGACACATTCTCTTCCATGGCTGAGCAATACGCCGTTGTATATATGCACTACCTCTTCTTTATCCAGTCATCTATTGAGGGACACTCAGGCTGCCTCCACATCTTGGCCATGGTAAACAATGCTGCCCTGACCATATGGATGCACACATGCCCTTGAGGTAGTGTGTTCGGTTTCTTTGGATAAATACCCAGAACCGGGTCCTTCTTTGTTATTTCTTATAGCATTTATTTTAAAATCTATTTTGTCTGGTATAAGTATTGCTATTTCCCAATTTTTTTTTCCATTTTCATAAAATACCTTTTTTTCATCCCTTTCAGTCTGTGTATCTTCTGATCTGAAGTGAGTCTCTTGTAGCAGCACTTATAAGGGTCCCATTTTTTTTAGCCATTCAGCCACCCTATTATTTTATTTTAAAGATTTATTTTAATTGTTTTTGACAGACAAAGAGAGGGAGACAGACAGACAGACAGACAGACAGACAGAAGGGAGAGGGCCTAGGGCAGTCTCTATAGTCGCACATCATGAGTTTTCGACATAGTTTTTGTTTCACAGGTGGGTGCAGGGCTGCACAGGACAGAAACAGGCCAGGGGCCTCCCACATGGGAGGCAAGACCATTGAGAACTGAGCTGGGGGCAACCCCAGCGCAGTATATGTGTCCACACGGGCCGAGGCCAGGATTCAATTTTTGGAACCCAGGGCTGCAAGATGAGCACTCAATCTGCTGAG
This sequence comes from Craseonycteris thonglongyai, assembly GCA_004027555.1. NCBI lineage: Eukaryota > Metazoa > Chordata > Mammalia > Chiroptera > Craseonycteridae > Craseonycteris > Craseonycteris thonglongyai. The sequence continues at coordinate 66,794 of PVKE010003745.1, forward strand.
CCTTCCCAGCAACCCCCATATCATTAAAAAAAAAGATTTGTTTTATTGCTTTGAGAGAAGGTGAGAGAGAGGGGGGGGGGGGCAGGAGGGCCCAGAGCAGTCTCCATAGCTGTATATCATTTAGTTGTGACATGGTTTCATTCCACACAGGTACATGGGCCTTTGCAGGGCAGGAACTGAGCCGGGGGCATCTTGAATGAGAGGCGAGAAACTTTGCTGCCAATTCTTCCTGACGGTTACCCGTTGCCCTGCAGTTCAGCATATGGGGTTTGCACAGGCCAGGGCTGGGAATCAAACCCTGGACCTTGTGATTGCTAGGCAAGTGCTCAAGAGCTGAGCTATCACAGCATGCCAGCCACCCTATGTTTTGATTGGAGCATTTAATCTGTTTGCATTGAAAGCACTTGTTGGTAGATATGTAGTTATTGCCATTATATTACCCCTTTTTTTTTGTCCTAAAGAAGTTCCCACTAAGATTTCTTGTCATACTGATCTGGTGGTGATAGACTCCTTTAGCTTTCTCTTGTTTGAGAAGCTCTTCATCTGTTCTTTGATTCTAGACCAGGGGTCTCCAAACTTTTCAGCCCGTGGGCCGCATTAACTATCAAACAGCAGTTTGGGGGCCGACTACATACTCGAGGTCCAAATAAAAAAGAATCAAAACATAGATGTTGTTTTTAATTATTTATTTAATATTATTTTGCTCAGATAAAAAGGTCTTTACGGGCCGGATGAGAGGGCCTCGCGGGCCGCATCTGGCCTGGGCCGTAGTTTGGAGACCCCTGTTCTAGATGATTAGCTTTGCTGGGTCTTGGTTGCAGGTTCTTGCTGATTTTCTTCACTTTGAATATTTCATGCCAATCCCTTTTGGCCTGCAAAATTTCTGCTAAGAAATCAGCTGATAGTCTTATGAGAACTTCCTTGTAGGTAACTAACTGCTTTCCTCTTGCTGTTTTTAAGATTCTGTCTTTGTCTTTAATCTTTGGCATTATAATTTTGATGTGTCTTTGTGTGGGCCTCTTTTGGTTCATCTTGTTTGGGACTCTCTGCTCTTCCTGGGCTTGTATGTCTATTTTCTATGCCAGGTTAAGAAAGTTCTTTGTTGTTATTTCTTCAAATAGGTTTTCAATTTCTTGTTCTCACTGTTCTTTCTTTCTTTCTTTCTTTCTTTTTTTAAGATTTATTTTATTGTTTTGACAGAGAGAGAGAGAGAAAAGGGGGAGGGCCCAGAGCAGTCTCCATAGTTGTACATCATTAGTTTCTGACATAGTTTCATTCCACACAGGTGGGTGCAGGGCCACACAGGGCAGGAACTGGGCTGGGGCCTCCCACATGGGAAGAACACCTCAGTTGAGCATGTGGGTCTGCATGGGTGCGGACCAGGACTTGATCCTCAGACCCCAGGGCTGCAAAGTGAGTGCTCAACCCACTGAGCCATCCCGGCTTCCCCAACTTTTTTTCTGGTATGCCTATGATGAAATGTTGGTACACTTGATGTTGTCCCAGAGGCTGCTTAAACTATCCTCATGTTTTTTGGATTCTATTTTTCCTTTTGCTGTTCTGATTGGATGTTTTCTGGTACCTTCTCTTTCAAATTGCTGATTTTGTCTTCTGCTTTATTTAAACCAAGCTTATCAAACTTTTGGCCTGTGGGCCACATGTGGCCTAGGATGGCTTTGAATGTGGGCCAACACAAATTTGTAAACTTTCTTAAAATATTATGAGGTTTTTTTTGTGCTTTTTTTTTTTTTAGCTCACCAGCTACTGTTAGTGTTAGTGTATTTAAATGTGTAGCCCAAGATAGTTCTTCCAATGTGACCCAGGTAAACCAAAAGTTTAGACACTCCTGATTTAATCTACTGTTTATTCCCTCTAATGTATTTTTTAATTTTGTTATTGTAGTCTTCATTTCTGACTGGTTCTTTTATGTTTTCTACTCAATATTTATGTTTTATATCTCTTTGTTGCCATTGTCACTGAGATTATTGAGCATCCTTATTACCACAGTGTTTGGAACACTGCATCTGGTGGATTGCTTATCTCCATTTTGTTTGGTTCTTTTTCTGGAGTTTTGTTCTGTCCTTCTTATTTGGGACATGTTTATTTTTGTCCCTACTTTGGCCGCACTTCTGTGTTTGTTTCTATGTATTATATAGGGTTGTTTGTCTCCCCCGGTCTTAGCACAGTGGCTTTATGTAGTAGGAGTGCTGGGCTCAGTGGTACAGTCTTTAGTCACATGAAGTGGGTGTTCCAGGTGTGTTTCTTGTGTGGGTTGTGTGTGCTCTCCTATTGTAGTTGAGCTTAGGTTGCTGTTTGCAGTCAGTAGGAGAGCTTGACCCTCAAACTGACTCGTGGTGAGGACTGGCTGTGACTACAGTAGAGGAGCTGTTGTGCAAGGACTGACCCTGCGGAGCAGGATTGTCTTTAATGGGGCTCTGGAGCCTGCTGAGCCTGCCCTTTGGGTGTGTCATCCCCAGGTTGGCTGGGTATTGCTCTGGCTGGGCCCAAAGCTGGCCCCACTTGGAGGAGCCCCACTGTAGATCAAGTTCAGCAGAAGCCTGTGCCCTTATCAGGGCCACCTGGCATGAGCCACAGAGCAATCCACAGAGAGCTGCTGCCCACATTGGGCTTGGAGTTGCCTTCAGAGGCCAAGCTGGGAACCAAGGCTGGTTGTCACTGGTGCTGGGCTTGGGACTGCTCAGCCAGTGCTGCTCGTATTTTGTGAACCTTTGAGAGATTTCAGGTAGGCTGGACCAGATGTACTGTTTTTGTTTTTTGTTTTTTTTTTTTAGAGTAATTATTTTATCTTTAGTGCATATTTATTTCTATTTTACTCTTGACAGATAGAGAGAGAGACAGAGACAGAGACAGCTAGAGAACCGAACTGTGGGAACTCCCCAGTTCAGCATGTGGGTCCTGCCTGGGCCGGAGCCGGGATTCGATCCTCGGTCCTCGTGGCCTCAAAGCGAGCGCTCAACCCGCTGAGCCG